>JAKTWW010000003.1:0-171302 GCA_030582255.1 Hansenula subpelliculosa
TTGGCTTGATTAGTGTCCATATTTGATGTAACTGATATCAAAATAATGCTCTTAATTTGCTCTTTCTTTCTATTTAATTCTTATTGTATTAAATAGAATTGAACTTCTTTTTTTTAAATTTTAATTTTCAGTTTTTGGCAAACATTTCAAAGTCGGAGAGTGTGACTGACCAGCAAAATCCAAAAAATGTAAACAGCTTCTATGGCCAAGTTGGTAAGGCGCTACACTAGTAATGTAGCGATCCTCAGTTCGACTCTGAGTGGAAGCACGTTTTATTTTTTTTTGCCGCCACAAGCCAAAACTACATTTTTGTGACGGGACACATTTTGTTTTGGTTTTGTATATATATATGTATGTATTTTTTTTGATCAGTCAAGACTCAGGACAGTTATTTGAATGGTTATGGAAGATGTATAATATTGTTTATCGTAGTACTAGAGTCATATGAAACTTGTTTATTTTCAACATAGCTCAAGTTTCCATCGATTTGAAGTAGTTGATTTGGGTTTGCATTTCGTGATGTTTGAGTACGTTTCCATCCAGAGAAATTAATACAAACGAGAAGTTTTAGCAGGTTTGAAGGAACCCAGACATTTATTCAAGTTGTAAAGAGTCATTGTAGCTTTGATTAATAAATTGTACAGCTCACTGAAATGTCATAAGCAGATTTAGTTAACTAGAAGATTAAAAGTAAATCATTAAACAACCTCCATCTTTATTGGCATGTAGATATAAATATTCTTCTCCATTGGTTTATATCTTTTGAAAATAGTCCAAGTCTAGAGAGTTAATAAATAAACCATCAATTTTAAACATTGAAGATGTAATATGAAGTATGATTCATAAGTTGTGTCTTTACTGGTAATCATTTTGATATAATCGACATTATTTACAATGAATTTTACATCAGAGGTTTGGCCATTTACCACTATTAATAATTAAAAACTTTCCGGCTCATTAATCATGTGTTGAAGTGTATTTATTCATTCATTCATAACATCATCATATACATGAAAATTATCAAATCTGATTCCCTGCATTAGATTCTATTAGATGTGAAGGGATATATGTTTTTTTATTTGCAATTTTTTGACGTGTTTTTAAAAAATTATATTTCTTAATTAATCTTTTTCTTTGTAAATTTATTGGTAAATATGGGAAATATCCATTTTCTTCTTCAAATTTCAGATTTTTAAGAGCAAATACAATAATAGTCCAATATAAAACATAACTTATAACTGATCCATAAGTTGCACTATTTGTCCATCCAAAAATTGCAGTAAATAACATCCATAATCCATCCATTTCACCATTACAACAATTAACATGCCACACGGAATTACTAACATCATATGATCCAGGTCCTGAACCAACTTCTGACATATCTTGTCCATTACAAAGATTAATATAATGTTGTAATTCAAATTGCCAAATACCTTTAGAAAATAATCCAGCTGAAATTAAATATAATAAACATGTGGTGGAAATTAAAAAAATTCTTAATGAAAATGATTCTGTTCTTTTGTATAGGAAAATACCAACTATGGAACTCACCAAGATACCTAATACAGTAGATAATGGTAAAGTTGTTAATGGTTGTCCAACTCCAACACCTCCTATAAATACAAATGCCTCTAAAGATTCTCTTAAACATGTTATAAAAGGTAGGAAAAATAATGCATATCTTTCTGCATATATTTTAAATTTTGATCTTTTATCATTACTAATTTGTTGAGGATTTTTATTTATTAAAATATTTGCTAATTTAACTCTAAATTTTTCTTTTAATTTTGATAATCTTAGGAAAAACATTCCCATTATGGAAATAACAATAGATGCTAATAAACTTAAACTACCTTCATAATAATGTTCACTTAATGACCAAAGATCTGTACCAATAATATAAAAAATCATTATGAAAATACCACCAATTATTAAGGAAACAAATAATCCTAATAAACTACCCATCCATATTTGTAATCTAAATTGCTTATACAATTTATCACCAGTTTCACTTAATTCTTCAGGATTTGATGGATCATAACCTTCATGATTAACACCATTTGTACTCTGGAGTAATAAATCTGCTTCCGTATGATTTGGTTCTATTGATTCTTCATGAATTGATGTTCCATTTGAATTAAGATCTCTTGAATGATGTAAGATTAATGATTGTCTCAAAAATGCTAAAAGTATGGAGACGATAACGATAATTTCTAATGATTCTCTCAAGATGATGAAAAATATCTCGAATGAGAATACATCTTCAAATGCGACCATGACTATGATTATTGATGGCTCTGTATATATATTTATTATAATGCAGCACTCACTAGAACAATAATTGATCTAAATTGTTTTGTTCATACGTTTTTTCCCAAAGTTTGATGGAAAAGATAAAAACACCCAAATCGCGTATACTGATTACGTAAAAACAAAGTAAAACAGAGTCGACTTATAACAGTTTTTTGTGTCATTAATGGGATCCTTCTCATGATGGGGATATGTGAGAGAGAGGTTGAATTATGATTAGTGTGTCCATGATGATACGTGATACAGTTCTATCAAAGAAGTGAGAAGTGAGGACTACAAATTATCACTTTTAACCTATTCATTTCATAAACTCATATACATCTTTTCTCAATTTTTAAAAAAGTTGATCCTTCATCTTTTGTCTATAATGATCACCAATTGTAATTTTTTGTAACTTATTCAAATGCTTCAAACTATATACAAATAAAGCAACAATTGAAATCATGGAAACACTAATGACTAAACCAAATCCATAATTTTCATCTTCAATAAAATTTTCTAAATTCATACCATATGCTGCTGCAACGAAAAGACCTGCACCCATACTTAATAATCCAATGGAAAATCTTAAACTTAATAACATTAATTGATTTCTATTCGAATCCAAAATGATATTTATAATTTCTTCAGTGGTTCTAACATTTGAAATTGCATTATTTATTGTTTGAACAATTTCATCACAATGTTTATAATAAGATTCTAATAACATTTCCACCTCTGCATGATCATCAATATCTCTTGGTGTTCCCTTAAGTTTTTCACTTAAATAAATTCCAGCTAAATCATCATCATTATCTAATAATTCATCAATAACATCTCTTACTAATGTTGCCTTTTGTGAAAATGTTGAAATTTTCTTATTTTGAATTAATAAATAACGTAATTTTTCCCTTGTTATATGTTCTTCTAATTCATTTAAAATCCCCTGTGTAACTGTAGTTTGAACTTTCATTTCAGCATCAAGATTTGTAATTGCAGAAACTAAAACAGCTTCTAATGCTCTTATTTCATATGGTAAATCAACATTTAATGCTTTTAATCTATTTTCTAAATCTATAATGAATTGAGATTGTGCATGTGAATTTCTTGAACCTAAATCATCAAATATAATTACTGTATCAGCTTTAATTAATGCTCTTATATGTAATAATGTTATAACAACAGAATTTTTACGAACTGATATTGATGGTGCAATTTCTGTATTATATCCAATTTTTTCAATCTTTCTCAAATCTCTTGGAAATAATCCATGTTTAGATATTAAATCTGATCTTTTCATATCTGTAGATACAGCTTCTAAATTACCATTTTTATCAAGTACTGTACATCTTAATACCGTTGGTTCTGTTGCATTCAAATGATTTCTATGAATCAAGTTTTTTTCAAGCAATAATGAAGTATATTCTGAATTTCTATTATTTTGAACACTATTATCAAATTTAGAAAAACTAGAACCACTAAAGAATCTTTTCATTATGGGTACTTTCACTGTTGATTTTCGATGTGCTAATATTGATGCATTTTTTGAAAATAAAAACAAAGAGTTCCGTATCACAAAACTCATTGGTAAGACTTCCCGGATGTACTCTCTAAGCCAGCCAGCTGATCTTCAATGAATATCCACAGAATCTAACGCACTTTTTGTACAATTTTATCCCAGATCCAAACCATTAACTTATCGCTATTTTAAATTGATTTTAATTTTTGATTCGAAAAGTCTGCGAGAAATTCGCGAATTTTGACAGGGAAAAAGGTTATAAACAGAACAATCACCAATTTTATTCACCTCTTCTTTTGTCTAAATTGTTCAGTTCTTTTATAAACAGCTGATGTACTGGACCAGTATATTAGTTGATATCGATTGTGTTTTTCCGTCATTAGTTTTATGGTGTTTTTCCCATATATACTTTCACTCCAGTACAATAAACAATTTATCTTAATTGAATCTTTCCACTTATTCTTTATGAAAAAGTTATCGTAATTTCTAAAATTAGAGATAAAAGAGTTGATAATCAAACAAAGATAACCATAACTAATGGGTTTAATGTCTCTAGTAGTTGAGCTATCAATTATTTTTTTAGGACGTTTCCTAATGATGGATCAAAAAGAATTACAATTATGATGAGACAATTTCATGCTAATTATTAAATTATTGAGATCAAAGATTGCAGGATTGAAAATGAGCTTAAACTTAGTAGAAATTTTACACTTGAAGATATAAAACATCATTTCTGTGATTATTTTGATTGTGTTATTGGTAGTGAACAAAGTTAACATCAAAATTTCAAGACTCTTTGAGATGAATATTTTTAAAAAGTTGTAAAGAATAGTATGTGAAGATCTCCATTTCCAACATTCTTTCAATAAAGATTTTATAGGAATCTTTAATTTAGAACCTAGTCACTTATGGAGACTCTTTATGTCTAAGATTGATATAATTGATAATTATTCTAAAAGTTGAAACTTTTTAAAATTAATGAAACGATTTTAACTAATTGGTCCACCTGATAGTTAGTGAGCATCGATATCTCAAAGTTTCATCATATAAAACACCAGAAAGAATACTTATATATATATAAGCTTTTAATTTTTCTTTTTCTACAGATATCAAATAGGACTTTTAAATTATTTTTTTATACATATACACTGACTTTGCGTTAAAAAAAAATATGCACACAGACACACCACAGACACAGACACACAGACACAGACACACAGATACACAAATCATTAAATTTATTCTTCATCTTCGCTTTCAGATTCTTCAGATTCTTGAGCTTCTAATTCTTTACGTTCTAATAAAGCTTGTAATTCAGCATCTTCAGTAGCTGTAACAGCTTTTGGAGCCATTGTAACAGTTGCAGAACCACCAGATGAAGTAATTTTTTCTTCAATAACTTCTAAAGCTTTACTTAATAAATCAATACCTTGTTGTTTTTCTAAAGCTTGAGTTGTAACGACATATAAAGGAGCAGCAACTAATTTTACTTTAACTTGTAAATGTTCAGTTGATAAATTTTCAGCAGCTCTTAATGCTTCTTTTATAGCATCAATACCTTCATAACTAAAACATGAAACTTCAACATCAGCACGAATTTTAATAGCTTGAGGAGTTAAACGACGAGAAATATATGAACGTAATTCATTTTTAACTTCTGGATTTGCAATTTCAACTTCATCGAAAACAGAATCATCAGTAATTGAAATTTTAAAAGCATCATAAACGTGACCATATTTTCGACTTAATGGCCAACCAATAGTTTGATACAAAGATTCTAATGGGATACCAAATTTTTCAGCACAATGACGTAAAATTGAATGAGCAGCTTTTGATTTAGTATATCTTTCTTCACATTTTATAACATCTTCAGAAGAAACACGACGTTTTGATAAATCAATATAACCTTTTTCTTTATCAACACGTAAAACAACAACAACTTCATTTTTACCAACACGAATTAATTTTTGAATACTACGAATACGTCTTCTTGACAATTCACTTAATAAAACCATCCCTTCAATATTATCATATTCTAATAATTTAACATAAGCACCCATTTCAGCAATTTGTTGAACATTAACCATGACAACATCATCAACTTCTGGATATTTATTTTCATAAAATCTGCAACTTGAAGTACTCATTTTGGATTTAATTTAATATCTTTGATTCTAATAATGACTTTAGTTAGTATAATTTCTTCAATTAATCATGACTTTACTTTTGATAGTGGTTCTTTTTTTTTTTTTCCAATATGATCTTTAATATGACTAAAGGCAAATATTACTTCTTTTCATACTGTCAAACCAAACCAAACCACAAACATCGATACCTCTCCGAAAAAACACACCCAACTTCAAAAGCAAAACACTATAATCTCAACACAAAGACATACCAAAACTTATTATATTTCAAATGAATGAGTAATATAAATAAAAACTTCAATTTTTATTAAATCTTTTGTCCTTCTTTAAACCGCTAAATTTGTTTTTCCAAAGAATCAAAAAAAAAAAAAATTCAGTGGAAAAAAAAATGATTACATAAGCGATTTTTTTTCATTTGTTTTCGTTTAGGGACACATTTGGCAAAAAAATATAAATTATTATAAGTGAAATATTAACTAAAACTACATGGAAATAAATGATGAGAATGTGTTGATGGTATTAAGTTTATTCCCCTTGTGGTCTATCCATTATGGTCTATCCATTATGATCTATCCATTATGGTCTATCTTTGAACTGTTGGAGGAAAGCCATGGATTTCGAGAGTTCAGCAATAGCAGTATCAACATCTTCATAATTGATTGCAGATATGGCAAATTTTGCAGATTTTGTAGCACGTTCTAATAATTCACCATTTTGTAAAAAAAATGTAACATCTTCCCTTTTGAGTTGTTTTGATGATGATTTGGAAATAGATGTGTGTTTATGGTGGTCTGTTGTTGTTGTGGTTCCTTCTGTTTCTGGATCTGAGTGTTTATTGATTTCCTCATCATTATCGCCATCTTGATCTTGATCTCGCCCTTGCTCATGCTCTTGATCATGATCATGCTCTTGCTCTGGTTCAGGTTCATTACCAGGGACAGTCTTTGGTAATTCAGGAAATTTCAAATCACCATCCTCATCATCAGAATATTCATCAAGAGCAGTTTTTATAGTCTTTGAAATATCATCATCAGTTATTGGCTTAGAATCAACAAAATTTCCGTTTAATTGTGGATTCTGACCTTTTTTAACAGCGATTATTATTCTCTTAGCATGAGATTTACAATATTGGATTCTTTCTTCAAGTTCAATGTCATTTATTGTATTGAATTTTTGGGTAATGATGTTGTTTATGACTTCATCTTCTTTTGATTTTTCAGGACTATCGATCGTGCTTAGACCTTTTATACTTTGCGAAATATGATCTTCAAGGTTGATGGTATCTTCCAATTGTGATTCAACAAGTTTAGAAACACCATCTGTAAGATGGTGTTCCATTGATTCATTGTCTTCCCGTTTTTGCTCAGATTCTTTGTCATTCTTGTCATATTTCCCACCTTCTATTACATTTTCCTCTTTTGCATGATCCTCTTCAAAATTTTTTCCCAAAACTAGATCTTCCTTAACCTCTTCATCATATGGGAATAGTCCTTTAGTGATCTCATATAGAGTAGCACAAGTTAATAAATCCGTAACTGTTTTCCTAATCAACTAAGTTAATACCCATAATTCTATTTGAAGCTACCGGTATATAATACTACTACTCACCCAGTGACTTGACCAATTTCAATCAAAGCGGTACACGTTTCAAATATTTCATCAGTAAAGCCTATCAGGAATTCTCTTGATTTGATTGATGATTCCATTATATCTTTAGTAACATCATTTTTTTTCAAATTTGTTCGATCTTTCTCTAAGACTGTAACTAAATGTGTTGTTATGTCTTGTTCATCTCGAACTAAGGGCGATCCCGTTACGGTATCCTTGGTGGTGATTAGGTCAATTAGGATCTGTACTGTATATAAACCAGCTTTTTTTTCATTTAAAAATTAGTGATTATTCTCTTGGGTTGTAGTATTCGATTCAGTATTAATGAATAAATATAATACTTACCAAAATACGAAATCAATGGATTTTTTGAATGATAATCTTTGAATTTTTGGAATGAAGAGTTTGCTTGGATGAAATAGTTGGGAAGTCTCTGCAATGAGGATATAAATTTTGATGAGTTCTTGACCATGACTACAGTTATCAATAATTTATTTAATATTTGAAGAGTGCTTATATTATTTATTCTTGTGGAGGAACAAATCTGTGTTGTTTGGGAAAATTCGCGGGTGTCCTCCCGGTTCATTTCCGAATGCGGAAGTCGAGCTGCCTTGGAGAATTTGTTATATAAAGATATTTCCAAAGACAAGTGGAAAGCAGACAGCTTCTGTAACGTGAATGTCTCAACAGAAGAGCAGAATAGATATAGGGACATGTTGAATTTGTGTTGTGTTATCATCAACATTACTTTCAACATTACTTTCAGTGCTGGACCACACTTTTTTCAATTGTAGTTTTACATTGTCTAGAATTGTACCATTACCATTTAAACGGTTTGGTGAAGAGTGAAGCCGACCAAAAGAGATTGCGCTATCCCACAAAAATCCTGGAGAATGATAGAGAATGATCCAATAAGAGAGTACAATAAAGATGTATCATGATCACAACAGCTAATTACTTTGTCTCGAAATGTCCGATTGAAGTGCTCCAAGAATGCTTGTTTGAAGCCAAGCACCGATGAAGCGATGAGCTATTGAGATGTTTATTGGCTTACATGAACTGATACCATGCTTTGAAACTCATAGCTATTGCTAACATATCCGTAAAAGCTGTGAAGTATTACCCATTTACTCATTTACCCATTTACTCATTTACTCATTTACTCATCAGCCTATCAGTTCCAGCGCCGTTTACAAGAATAACTCCGTTGGAGACAATAAAGAAGGCCAAAATGACATGTTATGAGTCAATTACGAAAGCCAATAGACCAAGAGTAGGAGCTAGTAGGCCAAGAGCAGGATGGATTCCTTGGATTCAATGGACTCCTTGGTACAGCTTGTCTTGTTCTAGTTGTATTACACTGGAGCTGTTTCATTGACTGATGCTTTTTTGCGGAAGTGTGCAATATTGACTGCTTTTCTTTCCATGGAACATTGATCACTGATAACATCTGCTGAATTGGAACAAAGAGTTAGAGAAAAGTGTTTATTGGAGTGGCATTTTCATATATGTATTATGTGATTGCTATTAAGGTTAGATTACTGATACTTGCTCACCATATCTATGTGTTCCTGTTGAAATTTGAACCATTTTAACCGTAATTAAACTTTGATTAACCCTATTATCAGCCTATCGAATTTCACCAAATCTTGCACAATCAGATAAATTTCAGTGTGATTTACAGCACTCCATATCCATTTCAATCCACATATTATTTCTTACTACAACATTTGGCAATTTTGATCAATGTTCAAACCATTTTCCGCAAAAAGGAAGTAACTTCTCAATGGAACACAGGATGAGCACTCTAGAGTGTTGATCTATCTCAATATATTCATCTTGAAATCAACGTTATCATCAGAAGACAAGTGACTACCAAATGTCCTATTCAATACCATTCGACTTTTATGAATATACAACCCATTTCAAGGGTTCATCGCTTCGTTGGACCCGTGGGAAACCCCGGATCTCGAGACATCATGAAACAACAATGTATAACAATTGGGAAGTTGAAACCAGGAAATAAATCAAAAGTTTTTAAAACAGATCGGCAAACTTGGTGCTTTCTAATCCCATTTCCCACCTCAACCAGTGGTATATTTTCCTCGAGATATCATTGTGTGAGACCCTGCAGAGAGCAGTGTGTTGTTGGTGATGTTTTATATCAGTCAACATCAACCAATAAAATCCACACAATAAGTCCACGTCTCGTACTTTCTCGGTCAGGAAAGTATATGTCAAATGAGTAAAAAATGGTTGTATAATTGGCTTCATTAGTTTTATCTGTTATCAATAGAAGGATCTACAATTTGGGAACCCCTAAACAATCAGGAAGTATGACTTAAAACAACCGTTATTGTTACTATATAAACCATGAATACTCCAGCTGATTTATTCACTAGATACTTTTGGTTATAAGTTGTTTTAACTATTAGCCGCTGGCTCTTTATTCATTGACAATGAGTAGCTCAAAGAAATATGATCCAACAACTGAAGAGTTTGAAATGTCCAAGGGAACAGTATTGAGTAAAGTTGCTTCACATGATGAAATTTCAATTCATTCAGATGATGCGATGGAAAAATCCATAGCTGATACAAATGTATCTTTTGATGATGAACAAATTAAGGAATTCTTTGCAAGATTAAATGATGATTCTATACAATTGTTTTTAAAAGAAACTGGTCATGGTAATGATATTAATAATGATGATAAAGATGATTTAACATTTGATTTGAAATTTATATTGGATAAAATTATAAACATGACTGATTCTCGTGTATTGAAAATTTATCATGATACAAAAATTTCTCATCATAATGATCCAAATTTCCCAATTAATGATTGGAATTATATTCAAAATGTATTAAATAATGAAGAGGTTGATATTTCTAAAAATTTTCAAGAAAATTTTAAAGCAAAATTATTAGCTACTTTAATTTATTATCATTCTCCATATCCTGAAGTAAGATCTGTCACGGATATTTATAATGATCCAGAAGAACCTATAGAAACAATAAGATCATATACTTTAGCTATAATTTGGTTAATCATTGGTGCTGGTATAAAAGAATTCTTTTCCCATAGACAACCTTCAATTTCTTTAACTCCAAGTGTTATTTCTTTATTAATGTATCCTTGTGGTAAAGTATGGGAATTTATTATTCCAAATTTTACAATTAATTTATTTGGTAAAAAAATAAATTTAAATCCTGGTCCTTATTCATTTAAAGAACAAATGTTTGCAACTACAATTATTACAGTATCTTCTGCAAATGTTTACGTTTCTTCAAATATTGTTACACAAATTAAATTTTATAATCAAGATTGGGTTTCTTTTGGTTATCAAGTTCTTTTAACTTTATCAACTCAATTAATGGGTCTTTCATTTGCTGGTCTTTTAAGAAAATTTGTTATTTATCCAGAACGTGCAATTTGGCCAACAATTTTACCATCATTAGCTTTAAATCGTGCTTTATTAAAACCTGAAAGAAAAGAAGTTATAAATGGTTGGAAAATTTCAAAATATAAATTTTTTTGGTTTTGTTTTATTGGTATGTTTATTTATAATTGGATACCTGAATATTTATTTTCTGCATTATCTTCATTTAGTTGGATGACTTGGATTTCACCAAATAATTTTAATCTTGATGTAATTACAGGTTTTAATTCAGGTTTAGGATTAAATCCAATCCCAACTTTTGATTGGAATATTATTTCTTCTTTATATTCTCCATTAGTTTTACCATTTTATGTTAGTATGAATATCTTTGCAGGTGGTATTATTGGATTTATCGTTATTATTGCATTATATTATTCAAATACAAAATGGTCTTCATATTTACCTGTTAATTCTAATGATGTTTTCACAAATACTGGTGATAGTTTTGATGTTGGTGAAGTTTTAATTGATGGATTATTAGATCATGATAAATATCAAAATTATTCACCTCCTTTTTATACTGCTGCTAATTTAATGATTTATGCTGTTTTCTTTGCATTTTATCCATTAACTTTTGTTTATAATACTTATAAAGAATCAGATACAATTCTTTATGCATTAAAATTTATTAGTGAAGATTTTAAAGAAACTTTTAAAAATTTTAGTTTTAAAAAAATGTTTACAGTAAGAAAAGGCGAACAGACAAGTGTTGGTAAATATAATGATCCACAATCAAGAATGATGTCAAGATATAAAGAAGTTCCTGATTGGTGTTATTGGTCAATTTTAATTGTTTCATTGGTATTTGCAATTTTAACTGTTAAAATTTATCCTGAAACTAAAACTCCAGTATGGGCTATTTTTTTCGCAATTGCTATTAATTTTGTTTTTTTAATTCCATTATGTTTACTTTATGCAGTTACTGGAGTTCAAATGGGATTAAATGTCCTTGTTGAATTAGTTATTGGTTATGCTTTACCAGGTAATGGTGTTGCATTAATGACTATAAAAGCTCTTGGTTATAATATTGATGGACAAGCTGATAATTTTGTTTCAAATCAAAAAATGGCTCATTATGCAAAAGTTCCAGCTCGTGCTTTATTTAGAGGTCAATTAATTGGTGTTATTTTACAATGTTTTGTATTTTTAGGTGTTGTTAATTGGTCATTATCAAATATTGAAGATTTTTGTGAAGCTCATCAATCTCAAAAATTTACATGTCCTGAAGAGAGAACATTTTATGCAGCTTCTGTTCTTTGGGGTGTTATTGGACCTAAAAGAGTCTTTGATGGATTATATCCAACTATGAAGTATGCTTTTTTGATTGGATTTTTATTGGCTTTGGTTTTGATTGTAATGAGAAGATTTACACCAAAAGCATTTCCTTCATTTATTGAACCACAAGTTATTATTTCAGGTATGATGAATTTTGCACCATATAATTTATCTTATGTTATTGGAGGTGTTTATGTTGCATTTACATTTATGAATATTATCAAGAAGAGATATTTAGCATGGTTTGAAAAATATAATTATGTCTTATCAGCTGCTTTTGATGCTGGTGTTGCATTTTCTGCTGTTATTATCTTTTTCGCTGTTCAATATCATCCAAAAGAAATTGATTGGTGGGGGAATACAGTTCCTTATGTTGGTATTGATGGTGGTTATGGTCAACAAACTTTAAAGAATAGTTCAAAATTACCAAATGGTTATTTTGGTCCTGTTAAAGGTTCGTTTCCTTGAATTTCCTTCATAAGTATCGAATACTTTCTATTTTAACATGTATATAAGTTTTAATTTATCAATATAACTAATAAGTAAATGTAAATAATGATTTACGAAAGCTGATGGCCTTGATGAAGATTTTAAAACTGAAACAACAAAAACACGAAACCACTGTTGATAGTGATGATCACAATGATAAGTCAACATGTTAAGATCCAAATTTTTTAGTCAGATGAAACAGCAATAAACACTGATATTCCCAATAAACTATACAATAGTGTAACTTCCACAACTAAATAGCCATAGTTGATACTATCACTGGGACCTGTAATTATGTGTCGAAATACAGCCAAACTGCTTTTTTGAAAGCTGTGATAATAACTTTACCCTAATACAATTTGAATGGTGTGCTATATTGCTTATGTCTGTAGACTATATAGTCATGAAGAATTATAACATGTGGTTATCAGATAAGAAGAATTCAAAAAACTGATTTTATCTCGTTGTGATATGATAAAATTGCAATCATGAATTAGAACCATAATATTCATATGTCACATATTCTACGGATTTTTGATCAGTATAGATAAGCTAAGAGTATAGAGAAAACCTATTTTTGGAAAAGGCAACCAGCTTCATAAGCTCCACAAGCTTCATAACTTTATCTGATCAGGTTTCCAAGTATTTCATATGGAGGAAATATACTAGGTTTGAACTTATACTGCATATAGATATCTCAGTTTTATTGATCTGACAAACTGGATGGTATTGTAGAATTGAAAGGATACATGAATAAACAAGTTGTTGTTGTTATTACAATCTTCAAGTAGTCCTTTGATGTCGGATCAAGATGGCCAAAGTTTATCCATTTCTAATCAATAAGAGTAAACTCACCATGTGAAATTTTGAATCTTTCTTAACCGATCAATCCATAGAATAGCAAGCCCCAAGAATATTTATCTAAAGTGTCTAATTCGTTCATCAAAATATACGACAAGATTTTGACTTTGACTTTGACAGTTTTGACTATCACGACTTCAAGTACTGAGCTGTCAAACAGATTTATTATTATCCATAATGACGGGGGAGAAGAAGAGTGATTTTATAGAAACCTGTGCTAGATTGCAACGGTCAGCGTATAACCTTGGCTTGGCAACACAGCCCTATTGTAGCCATCATGTATTGTACATCCTACGATTCAGAAGGAAGCAGAGATTTCAGGAATCAGTACGTGTTTGACAGTTTAATTGAGAATTACGATACGATGATACATGGTCTTTGATTGAATATCATCATCAGTTTGAGCTTTTGATTAGTTGAGCGATCTACGCAAACAGCCAGCTCTTGCTCACCATCATGAACACAGAGATAAGAGAACGTAGCATCTGTGGGACCTATCTACGTAGCATCCATTCGAGTCTCAGTCCATTCGACACATTCGTTTCTGATATTGATTGGCTCGTTGACATTTGACGCTATGCCCGGCTACGTCCGCCACACACAAGCGGGAGCCACAATGCCAACAGCGTACTGTTAGCTAACTACCAAGCTCTGAGACAGCACTCTCTTCCACTTGCCATGCCACAGTGTAGCCATGTCCAATAGTAGCGTCACACTCCCACCATGTCGCCTTCCATATCAACTCATGTCGAATCATTCAAATCCAGTGTCAAATCCAGTCAAATTCCACGCGATCGGCAAACGTTCACTGTCAAATTTTGGCAACGGCTTCAAAAAAAGCTTGTTTCAACACTTTTCTACTTGGCTCTGGAGATATGTGTGGTATTGATGGCGATATGGAATGCTGGAACTACAACTAGATAATGGTGAATATACTGATCTGAAAATAGAAGAGAACCAGATTCCTTTCTCCTATCTCTGAACAACCAGCTGTGCTTTATCAAGTTGGTGGCTCAAGCCTTAAGAAGCTTACAGATTTCAATCTCGGATTTCAAATTATGAGCCATATGCATGCAGCCAGACGAAGAGATAGGGAACAGAATCAACCCACACAAATCAGGATACTATTTATTACATGGTGATAAAGATGAATCATCCAGTCATTCGCTAATCCAGACTCTATGTTTCGTGATCAGTTGTGACAGAAGTTCGGAGTTGTGTATAAGTACAACCCCAAATCCCACTGTTTTCCATACTTTTGAAGTTAATCCATCCAACCTTTGAATCTCGGTTCATTATAGTAATATTATAACTCCAACGTTGTATCTAGTTGTACGTCTGGGCTATTTTTAGTTGGTTCCACACATTTAGTCATGAGTGACTTTAAGAAATATGATCCAAAAACTGAAGAATATGAAATGTCCAAGGGAACAGTCCTTACAAAATTAGATTCTCATGATGAAGCTTCTTTAGAACATACCGATAGTGATAAAAGTTTTGATGAAGATAGAATCAAAGAATATTTCAGTAGATTAAGTGATGATTCAGTTGCTTATTTATTAAAAGTTACCGGTCATGGTAATGATTTAGAACATGATAATAAAGATGATTTAACTTTTGATTTAAAATATATTTTAGATAAAGTTACAAATATGAGTGATGCTAAAGTTTTGGAAATTTATCAACAAACTGTGGAAGATCATACTGGTGATCCAAATTTCCCACCTCCTGATTGGTCTTATATTCAAGATGTTCTTTCTGGTAATATTGATATAAGTGCAAATACTGAAGAAAATTTTAAATCTAAAGTTATCGCAACTGTGGTTTATTATCATTCTCCATATCCTGAAGTTAGAGCAGTTACTGATATTTATGATGATCCAACAATCCCAATTGAAACTATTAGATCATATACTATTGCTATTGTTTGGTTGATTATTGGTTGTGGTATTAATGAATTTTTCAGTCATAGACAACCTGCTATTTCTGTGAATTCAAGTGTTATTTCAATGTTGATGTATCCATGTGGTATTGCATGGCAATATATTATGCCAAACATTACAATCAATCTTTTTGGTAAAAAATTACCTTTAAATCCAGGTCCATATAGTTATAAAGAACAAATGTTTGCAAGTTGTATCACTTCAATTGGGATTGGTAATGTTTACGTTTCTTCAAATATTGTTACACAAAAAAAATTTTATCATCAAGATTGGGTTTCCTTTGGTTATCAAGTCCTTTTAACTTTATCAACACAATTTATGGGTGTTTCATTTGCTGGTCTTTTAAGAAAATTTGTAATTTATCCACAAAGAGCATTATGGCCAACAAATTTACCATCATTAGCTTTAAATCGTGCTTTATTAGTCCCTGAAAGAAAAGAAACTATTCATGGTTGGAAAATTTCAAGATATAATTTTTTTTGGATTTGCTTTGCAGGTATGTTTATTTATACTTGGATTCCTGAATTTTTATTTAATGCATTATCAATTTTTAGTTGGATGACATGGATCTCACCATATAATTTTAATCTAGATGTCATTACTGGGTTTAATGAAGGATTAGGTTTAAATCCAATTGCAACTTTTGATTGGAATATTATTTCTTATTTAACTTTACCATTAGTTTATCCATTTTATGTTAGTATGAATATTTTCATTGGTGGATTAATTGGGTTTGTGGTAATTGTTGCATTATATTATTCAAATACTAAATGGACTGCTTATTTACCTGTTAATTCTAATGATGTTTTCACAAATACTGGTGATAGTTTTGATGTTGATCAAGTTTTAACTAATGGATTATTAGATCAAAAAAAATATCAAAGTTATTCACCACCTTTTTATACTGCAGCTAATTTAGTGGTTTATGCTGTTTTCTTTGCATTTTATCCATTATCATTTGCTTATAATTCATATAAAGAATCAGATACAATTGTTTTCGCATTAAAATTTATTGCTTCAGATATTAAAGAAACTTTAACAAATTTTAGTTTTAAAAAATTATTTTCAACAAGAAAAGGTTCAGATACAAGTGTTGGTAAATTTCGTGATCCACATTCAAGAATGATGGCAAAATATAAAGAAGTTCCAGATTGGTGTTATTTAACAGTTTTATTGGTTTCTTTAGTTCTTTCAATTTTAACTGTTAAACTTTATCCTGAAACTAAAACTCCAGTTTGGGCTATTTTCTTTGCAATTGCAATTAATTTCCTGTTTTTAATTCCATTATCTTTATTGTTAGCAGTTACTGGTGTTCAAATGGGGTTGAATGTTTTAGTTGAATTAATTATTGGTTATGCTTTACCAGGTAATGGTGTTGCATTAATGACTATTAAAGCTCTTGGTTATAATATTGATGGTCAAGCAGACAGTTATGTTTCAAATCAAAAAATGGCTCATTATGCTAAAATTCCACCAAGAGTTTTATTTAGAGGTCAAATCATGGGTGTTTTCTTACAATGTTTTACATTTTTAGGTGTTGTTAATTGGTCATTATCAAATATTGAAGATTTTTGTGATCCACATCAAAGACAAAAATTTACATGTCCAAATGAAAGAACTTTTTATAGTGCTTCAGTTCTTTGGGGTGTTATTGGACCTAAAAGAGTCTTTGATGGATTATATCCAGCTTTAAAATATGCATTTTTAGTTGGATTCTTGTTAGCTTTAGTTTTAATTGCATTAAGAAGATTTGCACCAAAATATTTACCAACTACTATTGAACCACAAATTGTTATAACAGGTATGTTAAATTATGCACCATATAATATGTCTTATTTATTTGGTGGTCTTTATGTTGCATTTGCATTCATGCATGTTATTAAAAGAAGATATTTAGCATGGTTTGAAAAATATAATTATGTTTTATCAGCTGCTTTTAGTGCTGGTGTTGCCTTCTGTGCCATTATTATTTTCTTTGCTGTTCAATATCATCCTGTTAATCTAGATTGGTGGGGTAATAATGTTGTTTATGAAGGTATTGAAGGTGGTTTAGGTCAAACTTCTTTGAAGGATCCTTCATTATTACCAGATGGTTATTTTGGTCCAAAAATGGGATCATTCCCTTGATTTTTTATAGCCTTTGTGCTTTCAACTAGTTTTTGAGCTACAGATAAAGTCCTCATATGGTACTTTTAATATAATTTGTTTTTAATCTGATGAAGTTGTAGTTTTTCAAACCAGCTTGTATGAATGAAGGTATTCGTTAACCATAACAGCTTTACACAATCATAAGAGTACCGAGTATTATACGAAGCATTTTAATGCGGGATGATACGATCAGAGAATATTGCAAAACTAACTGAATGGAAATATTCAGATTTCAATCAATTTTGGTCAAACACCGGTATCTCTATTATCCACAGATTCAAGCACCAAGTTATTATCAGTACACAGGTTAAACAACACCATTCAATGAGCAGGAACCCAGGATAGCTCTACTGTTCTGGGTTGAGGCATTTACAAAATACACATAAACACATCGTGTTGGATTCTCGACATCTGTAGACTCTCTTCATTGGAGTTCCCGAGATCCATTAGTACTGGTTGCAAATTGCAAGTATCAAGTCCTGTAGATAAGCTGTGGCTGCCTTTCTCACACTAATCAACAACAACAATAACAATAACAGCTATATGGAAACAGCACCAGATGCTATCGTTCTGACCATTCCTACGCCATATTCTCTTCATTATTATCTCTGTGGTTTCTCAAGCAGATCGGCAAAAGTTGAGAGTGGGTTGCACGATAACTTCATCACAAGAGCTAAGCAAAACACAAGCTCGACTATGTGTCAGATACACAGCTTGGCTTTCAAGAAACTGTGTGCTCGGGCACTTCGAGAGGGAAGTAGCGAGTAATGGCTATGGCTATCGTCCATCACCTCCTCCTCCTTACCATCTCGCCAACACAGCTATCCACCACTCCAATCCCGTTCTCAAAGCACCATTTCAGGCTCTTCACAATGGGACGTCGATCCTGATTTCGTGAGATTATTGAGAAAACGAATCGTCCGTTATCTTTCGGGGCTTACTCGAACAACTACATCGCTGATACACTGGGATTGACTCTATCAGACATGTCTCTGTTCAAGAGACCTCCTGATAAGAGAATGGATACATCCACCTATCATCCATGACTCCCTGCTGTCCCAGATCCCATATAAGCACACCAACTTCCACTTCGAAAATTGTTCAAAGTTGGTGTTGGATAACTATCGCCTTGATTCAACAACAATTGGTGATATTGATCATATTGGTGATATCTAAGATCTTTCCCTCAACATGAGTGATATCAAGAAATATGATCCAAGTAAAGAGGAGTATGACATCTCCAAGGGCACTGTTCTTACCAAGTTAACTTCCCATGATGAAATATCCCTTGGTTTAACTGATGAATCCATCGGTAAGAGTTTTGATGAAGATAGAATCAAAGAATTCTTTGGTAGATTAAGTGATGATTCTGCTCAATTATTCTTGAAAGAAACAGGTCATGGTAATGATTTAAGTCATGACAATAAAGATGATTTAACTTTTGATTTAAAATTCATTTTGGATAAGATTATAAATATGACTGATGAAACTGCTTTAAATATTTATCAACAAACTAATGATGATCATCAAAATGATCCAAATTTCCCTATTGCAGATTGGGAATATATCCAAGGCGTATTAAACAATGAAATCGATATCACTTCTCATGTCGATGAAAACTTTAAAGCAAAATTATTAGCCACTTTGATTAAATATCATTCCCCATATCCTGAAGTTAGATCCGTTACTGATGTTTATAATGATCCAGATGAACCTGTTGAAACCATCAGATCATATACAATTGCAATCATTTGGTTAATCATCGGATCAGGTATCAAAGAATTCTTCTCCCATAGACAACCTTCAATCTCTTTAACACCAGCTGTTATTTCAATGTTGATGTTCCCATGTGGTAAAGCTTGGGAAAAAATCATGCCAAATGTTACTTTAAATTTCTTTGGTAAAAAATTACCTTTAAATCCTGGTCCTTATTCATTTAAAGAACAAATGTTTGCAACAACAGTGATTACTGTTTCTTCTGCAAATGTTTATGTCTCATATAATATCGTTACACAAGTTAAATTTTATCATCAAAAATGGATTTCTTTCGGATATCAAGTTCTTTTAACCCTTTCAACACAATTGATGGGTCTTTCATTTGCTGGTCTTTTAAGAAAATTTGTCATCTATCCAGAAAGAGCAGTATGGCCAACCGTTTTACCATCATTAGCTTTAAATCGTGCTTTATTAAAACCTGAAAGAAAAGAAATCATTAATGGTTGGAAAATTTCAAAATATAACTTCTTTTGGATCTGTTTTGGTGGAATGTTCTTATATACTTGGTTACCTGAATTCCTTTTCACTGCATTATCAACATTTAGTTGGATGACTTGGATCTCACCATATAATTTTAACCTTGATGTCGTGACTGGATTTAATGAAGGTTTAGGTTTGAATCCAATATCTACTTTTGATTGGAATATTGTCTCATTCATTATTAATCCATTAGTTTTACCATTTTATGTCAGTATGAATATTTTCGTTGGTGGATTGATTGGATTCATTGCTATCATTGCAATGTATTATTCAAATACTAAATGGTCTGCTTATTTACCTATTAATTCAAATGACATTTTCACAAACACTGGTGAAACTTTTGATGTTGATCAAGTCTTGACTGATGGATTATTAGATCAAAAAAAATATCAATCATATTCTCCTCCTTTCTATACTGCTGCTAATATGGTTGTTTATGCTGTTTTCTTCTTATTTTATCCATTATCTTTCATCTATAATATTTTTAAAGAATGGGATACTGTTGTCTTTGCAATGAAATTTATTTCTCAAGATTTTAAAGAAACTTTTACAAATTTTAGCATTAAAAAAATGTTTACAGTAAGAAAAGGTGAACAAACAAGTGTTGGTAAATATAATGATCCTCAATCAAGATTAATGGCAAGATATAAAGAAGTTCCTGATTGGTGTTATTGGTCAATTTTAGTAATTTCATTGGCATTAGGTATTATGTGTGTTAAGCTTTATCCAGAAACTAAAACTCCAGTTTGGGCTATCTTTTTCGCTATAGGTATTAATTTTGTTTTTTTAATTCCTTTATGTTTACTTTATGCAGTTACTGGTGTTCAAATGGGATTGAACGTCCTTGTTGAATTAATTGTTGGTTATGCTTTACCAGGTAATGGTGTTGCATTAATGACTATCAAAGCTCTTGGTTATAATATCGATGGTCAAGCTGATAATTTTATTTCAAATCAAAAAATGGCTCATTATGCAAAAGTTCCAGCTCGTGCTTTATTTAGAGGTCAAGTTCTTGGAGTTGTATTACAATGTTTTACCTTCTTAGGTGTTGTTAATTGGTCATTATCAAATATTGAAGATATGTGTGATCCTCATCAAAAGCAAAAATTTACATGTCCAAACGAAAGAACTTATTATGCCGCTTCTGTTCTTTGGGGTGTTATTGGACCTAAAAGAGTCTTTGATGGATTATATCCTGCAATGAAATATGCCTTCTTGATTGGATTTTTATTAGCATTGGTTTTAGTTGCTGTTAGAAAATGGGCTCCAAGATGTTTCCCAAGTTATATTGAACCACAAATTTTAATTAGTGGTATTATGACATTTGCACCATATAATTTATCTTATTTATTTGGTGGTATTTATTTCTCATTTGCATTCATGTATATCATTAAAAAAAGATATTTAGCATGGTTTGAAAAATATAATTATGTTTTATCAGCTGCTTTTAGTGCTGGTGTTGCATTTTCTGCTGTGATTATTTTTTTCACTGTTCAATATCATCCTGTTAATTTGAGTTGGTGGGGTAATAATGTTGTTTATGAAGGTATTGAAGGTGGTTTAGGTCAAACTTCTTTGAAAAATTCTTCATTATTACCAGATGGTTATTTTGGTCCAAGAATGGGTTCATTCCCTTAAATAAAATTATTAATTAGCTTTGATAGCTAACTTTTTTTCTTCCCATTATGATAGACTTACTCTGTGAGTAAGCTCGAATATAAATATATGTTCTTTACTCGATTTCGAGATTCATTAAAGTAGATTAGTGATAAAATTAATTATTACCGCATAATACACAAATCTGAGATCTATGTTATGATAACTTTTATACCATATAATCAATCTTATGCTATTAATTATTTTGATCCTTTAACCCTCCTTCCCAAGATTTTATTATCGTGTGCTCAAAAATAGATTAATCAATATTTAATTTCACAAAATATAATCTACAATTTCATTCAATTAAAAATACAAATTCATATTATATTATAAAGCTAATATACAAATGTGATCCCCCATTGATCATTTAAAAAACCATGATTCAACCATGATAAATCAGAAAAAGACAAAAATGAAAAAAAAAAATAAAGATAAAAGTAAATAATAATAAAAAAAAAAACACAAAAGGTATTAAGAGTAGTAAGTAATAGTCATAACAATTTCATCATAATAAAGGTAAAAATAAATCTTTTTTTTTAAAAAAATGATTTATTTAAAAATCTTCATCAAAGGCAAAAGCATCAGTTGAAGCTTCATTTGTTTTAGTTGTTGTTGAAGCCATAACACCAGCTTTTTGATAATCTGAAACTCTTTTTTCAAAGAAATTAGTTTTACCAGCTAATGAAATATTTTCCATAAAATCAAATGGATTTGAAACGTTATAAAATTTTTTATTACCTAAGGCAACTAATAAACGATCTGCACAAAATTCAACATATTGACACATTAATTTAGCATTCATACCTAATAAAGAAGCAGGTAAAGCATCAGTAAAATATTCAGATTCAATTGAAACAGCTTCAGTAATAATTTTTTCCACAATTTCTGGAGATGGTTTATGTTTTAAATGAGCAAATAATAAACATGCAAAATCGGTATGTAAACCTTCATCACGACAAATTAATTCATTTGAAAAAGTTAAACCTGGCATTAAACCTCTTTTTTTCAACCAAAAAATTGAAGCAAAAGAACCTGAAAAGAAAATACCTTCAACTGCAGCAAATGCAACTAATCTTTCACCAAATAAAGCATCATCATCAGCAATCCATCTTAAAGCCCAATCTGCTTTTTCTTTAATACATGGGATAGTTTCAATAGCATTAAATAAAAATTCAGCTTCTTTTGGATCTTTAATATAACTATCAATTAATAAAGAATAAGTTTCTGAATGAATATTTTCCATCATAATTTGGAAACCATAAAAACATTTTGCTTCAGGGATTTGAACTTCAGCGGAAAAATTTTCAACTAAATTTTCATTAACAATACCATCAGAAGCAGCGAAAAATGCTAAAACTCTTGAAATAAAGAAACGTTCATTATCAGTTAAACGATCATTCCAATCATGTAAATCTTTTGATAAATCGATTTCTTCAGCAGTCCAAAATGAAGCTTCTGCCTTTTTATATGCTTGCCAAATTTCATGATATTTAATTGGGAATAAAACGAAACGACGTTTATTTTCAACTAATAATGGTTCATCTTTTTCAGATTCTTTTAATTGATGACGATGAGATTTATGTTTTTGTAAGAATTCTTTATGTTTAGCTTCAGTTTCTTTTAATTTTGAAGCAATTGAATCTTCTTCTTTTTCTTCTTCTTTATTATTATTAATTGATGATTCTGTTGGTTTATTACCAGAAGCTAAAACTTCTTTTCTTGCAGCGGCAGCAGTTAATTCAGCTCTTAAATCTTTTTTTGAATCATCAAGATCTAAACCTTGTAAGACGTTAGCTGTGACTTTTGATGGAGTTTCTTGGGTTGACATTGTGTAATTGGTGGTGATTTTAGTTGTTTTCCTTGAATGTGATGAAAATTATGGAATGAAGTTTTAATGTTTTTGAAAGATTTGGTTAAATGCTTCTTTATATATACACGAACGCGTAACTTGAAATCTTTTTTGGTTCTTGCAAAAGTATATGCAGTTGTTCACGTTCCGGGTCTATTTGTGTGTTTACTTTTCACCAGATTGGGTCCTTATGCAGTTAGTGAAGGCGTGTCTTTTGCTGGTTATTTTCAATTCAATTAAAAGTTGAAACGCGTGTCTCGAGAATTGTGTTTTTTTCTTTAAAGGTGAAATTGAAATCGACTAATAAAAAGTTTTTGCCACACGAAAAAAAAAAAAAATTGTTGGAAAACAGCGGGTAACGCGGTGGGAAACTTGTGATGGAACAGAGGTTTTAATGGGTCAATTAGAACAGGGAAAGCTGGAAAGTGAATGTATTGTTATCACGAATATATCTATACATATATTTATGAACTCTCTGAAGTTTTTTCCCATGTATTTCTGGGTTTAAAGTGTTATTTCTGAACATTGCTCGTGCGTGACGCGGTCATGTGACGGACGCGTGTGTTTTGTGGGTTTCGTGTCCGGAAACACGCGTACGGACAGCTTCCAATGTCCAAATTTTAGGGAAAGACTTCCTAAAACAGAGTTTGTTTACATTTGAATACGGTAAAAGATAAACTCTTGATCAGAAGAGAGTTTTACAAGTTGATGTTCATCTCTTATAATGAAACACACCCAATTATTATTTAATAATAGTGATAACAATAATAAATAATTGTGACAACTATTACAATGTTGTTTCTCATCTGTGATTTGTGACCTTTCAAAACAATAATCTTCAGTTTCCACATATTCACCCAAATTCACACATTGAGGGAAGAAATTCACCTGGAAAATCAATAACAGAGAGGTAACTTTGAATGCATTTACTTCTGTCCCATGATATGAAATTGTAAATGAACTATTCATGTTATCAAGAATTTATCAATTAAGAAATTATCAATTGATCTAATGATATCCTGGATTAAATGGCGGTATTGTTCAGTTCCCTGATTTGGTCAAGTCACAGGTAACCACCATCCGACTATTCATCTTTGGACCATTCAGCTTTGGAGGGTCTGATGAGATATTCGTCATTTGATCAATCAGTATTGAAACCCAACGAGAAATGGTCAATTGCTTATAGAAGTCTTTATGGCTTAATTCGTTATACCTCTTTCAATTGTTATTGAGTTCCGACTCTATTTATTTAATTTATTTAATTTAATTTATTTTTTTGTTCACGTGCCCTCTCTCCAATTCCGGTTCTCCGTTTCGAAGCGTTTCGAATTTTGTGATTTCCATCGTCAAATTTCAATCAAAGCAGCCTTAATTCACAACTTGAACCAACAACAACAGAATCAATAACAACAACACATCACAATTGATTGATTCTAGTGCACAATGTCTCAAAGTGCATCCCCTCAACCGGGCAACGAAGGACCCTCTTTGTTGAGATCCGCCTCTTTATCAAACCTGTTTGGCAGAATAAAAAGACCACTAGACTCTGATGTGGAAAGCAGTCATAATGATGACAGTCATAACAATGAAGATAGCGAAAGTGAAGATGAAATTGTCCGCAAAAAACGTAAAACTGATTCAATTGAAGCTCAAAAAAGATTCGCTGAACAAGAAAGACAATTTAATGAAGAATTACCTGAAGAATATAGAAAATTTAGACCAATCGGATTTAGATTTAATTTACCTCCTAAAAATCGTCCCGTTAGAATTTATGCTGATGGTGTTTTCGATTTATTTCATCTTGGTCATATGAGACAATTAGAACAAGCTAAAAAAGCTTTACCAAATGCTGTATTAATTTGTGGTGTTCCTTCAGATTTTGAAACTCATAAAAGAAAAGGTTTAACTGTACTATCAGATTATCAACGTTGTGAAACTTTAAAACATTGTAAATGGGTTGATGAAGTTATTCCTGATGCTCCATGGTGTGTTACTCCTGATTTTTTGGGAAAACATAAAATTGATTATGTTGCTCATGATGATTTACCTTATGCTTCAAGTGATTCTGATGATATTTATAAACCAATTAAAGAAAAAGGAATGTTTTTAACTACTCAAAGAACTGAAGGTATCTCAACTTCTGATATCATTACTAAAATTATTAGAGATTATGATAAATATTTAATGAGAAATTTCGCAAGAGGTGCAACAAGACAAGAATTAAATGTTTCTTGGTTGAAAAAAAATGAATTGGAATTTAAAAAACATATTAATGAATTTAGATCTTATTGGAGGAAAACAAATGAAAATTTAAATATTGCATCAAAAGATCTTTATTTTGAAGTTCGTGAATATTTATTGAAAAAATCTATTTTAAAACATAATCATAATAATGGTGATGATAGTGATAATGGTAATGGTAATGGTAATGGTGGTTCAAGATCAAATCAACATGAAGGTAGTCCTGCAACTGAATTTGCAAGAAATTTCACTGGGGATAAAAGAAATTTAAATACAAATTCTTCAAATAGATCAGGATTTAGAAAATCTCCTTCTTTTATTGAAAATTTTAAAGATTGGATGGCTAAAAATGATAATGATATGTCAAGTGATAAAAATACCATTGCTTCAAAACAAGATACAACAGACTTTGATAGTCATGATAGTCATGATGATGATGATAATTCTTCATCTTCTGAAGAACAACAAGTACAAAAGAAGAAGAAATCTCAATCAAAACAGAAAAAACAAAGATCAAGTAAAAGAAGTAATAAAGGGAAACCACCTCATCATCTTGAAGAATCAGATGAAGATGATAATAAGACATTAACTTCACAAAATTAATAAGTGATCATCTATTTATTGTTTTAATTACCATTCCTCTATTGTTTTTGTTTTTGCATTTTATTAAATTATTCATTTTATTGATTGTTAATCTCTCATGATTTCCACTCATTTCATGTCTCATATATTTTTTGATAAACTTCCCACAACCTCTGATGTCCCCAACTAATAAGATCTACTATCGATTAGTAGATTTTTATAATATAATTAACGAATACCTTGTATTTATATAAAATTTGTTAAAATTTGTAGCATTTGTAATAAATATATTCAATGTTGTTGTGCGTACCGATGATTTTTTTCCCCTGTTCATGTCAAATAATTGAAACTTTTACAAAGTATTATTATTATTAATTAACTTGAATCTTTTTCAACCAAATAATATAAATTTTTTTTTTACAAATAATTATAAAAATGTCATATTCAATTTCAAATCTAAAATATATTGAACCACAAGTTCTTAGAAGTTGGTTTCTAAAAGGTTCACTAACTGGAAATGGTAAATTTTCAATAATTGATGTTCGTGATCATGATTATATTGGTGTATGTTAATCCCAATTTCATAAACTCCTCATATACAACAACTTACTAACCACAACGTCCTCTATAGGGTCATATTAAAAACTGTTTACACTATCCATCATCAACTCTTACTGAAACAATGCAAGAAATTATAGAAAAAGTGAAAAATTCAGATGATATAGTATTCCATTGTGCACTTAGTCAACAAAGAGGTCCTTCTTCCGCTTTGAAATTCCTAAGATCTGTACAGGATGGTGAATTGGATGGGAAATCCGTATGGGTTCTTAGAGGTGGTTTCACTAAATGGCAGGAACTATATGGTGAGGATGATGAAGTAACGGAGGGTTATCAGAAGGATATTTGGAAGTTTGGATATTGAAGTGAATTTATTTGTTATTTTCAACAAAATAGAATACTTTACAGAAATTAAATGCGGAGTGATAGAAGGGAGAGGGGTTTGATTTGTGTGTGGTGATATCTCAAGATTATATAGACCTATATAATCTTTGGAAACATACAAGATAATGTTTCAAGTTGTCCGAGGTATTACAGTGATTTAATTAGCATAATTCCAGTATAAATTTTCAAAACATTAATTGATCAAAAAGAATTATTAAACCATAGAACACATATACTGCTTTTCAAATGTTATAAAGCATTCAATAATCAACTTTATCAATATATGCGTATAAAATCCCCCATAAATTTATTTCAATTTAAACATTATATGTTTTTCAAAAAAAAAATCGCTATAATTTTTAAGCATTAGATAGTGATCATTCTGTTTTAAATATACAACTTTTTAGTTCAATTTTGAAATAAGGTAACGTAAAACTATATTTGAATGCTTCACCCTTCTCGACCGATATGGATGGATCGTATTGTTTTGATATTGATTATTTCATAAATAATAGCAAGTGATCTCTGTGATATTATTTGTGAGATTAAGATTGTAGACACCTTGAAAGTCTAATAATTATTAACATTCCATTGGTTTTCGGTGGTAAACTGGTTAATATCAAATTAATTCTTTGTCCATCTAAGTACAAAACCCTATTATCAGATATATGTTTGTCGCACTATTAGTCACGAAATAAAATAAATCAAAATAAAATTCATGCTGGTTTATTCAAAAAGTCTACAATGACATGCTTTTCAATATATAATAATTATTGTATTAAATGTAAATCATGAACATGATAGATCATGACTGAAATTTCTACAAACCTCCTATGGCAAAAAAAAACAAAAAAAAAAAAAAAAGGAAAACAAATTAATTAAATGGGTATTAAAAAAACTAATGAATCAAGCTATTAATTAGTGGATGACTCTTCTTTTTCAATAATAGATTCTTGTTTTGGAGAAGATTGTTCAACCTTCTTTTCTTTTGGTTCATCTTTAACTCTATTGGCCTTCTTTGGAACTCTTGCTAACCAATAGAAAAATGTAGCACCAATCATATTAATAACAATAAATGCAATGAAAATACCTAAATCTCTCCATCTTGTATCATAACTCAAACTAACATATTTTAAAAATGCATTTGTAGTGGACATTGGACAAAATTCACATTGATTTGTTGCATTTGGATCATACAAATAACCTGTACCCGCTTTTTCAATATATGTCTTCATATATTCAGCACATGAATAACCTGATGGTGGACTAAATCTTAATAATTCTGCATTTGAACAAACAACTTTATTATTAGCAATTGCATTTGATAAAAATCCATTAATGAAATATGTAAATGGTGAAACACGATACATGAAAATCCAAAATCCTGGTAATTTATCTGGTCCAACTAAAACACCACAAAATGTTAAACATAATGTAAACATTAATGAAGCTAAATTACCTGCTGCATCTGCTAACTGTAATGGTGCCATAACTAAATGTGCAACTGTACCAATATAAACATAAAATAAAACATTGAAAAACCAAGCATAAGCACCTCTTTGATTAACCATATCTGTTGGAACTGCATTATTATAAAATCCAACTGGATAATAGAAACAAAAGAAAGCAACAGTACCAACTAACGCATTCCATGGAACTTCGGCAGTAATTTGTGCACCAATAAATGCTTTCCATGAAAAAGTTTTTGAAGGACGTTCTCTTGTTTCATATAAATCTCTTTGTGCAACAAAAGCTGGTAAAGTCTGTTGTAATAATGGATTGAAAATAACCAAATACATGAATAATGCAAACATTTGATTTTGTAAACCTTGTTGAGAATTTTTAGCTTTAAAGAATGCAAAACCAATAAATAATGATGATGTGATTGCTAAAAATAATTTGGACCAAATATAAACTGGAGTTCTAAAATGTTGTTGCATAACTCTTTGGGTAACAATTAAATATTGTTTCCATAATGGAGCAGCAAATTCTTCTTGACCAACTGAATTATCACGAGGTAACTTAACTAATTCAGTTTCTAATCTATCCAATTCTTTCAAAACATCTTGACGTTCTGAAGAATTTAACCAAACTTCATGATAATCTTGATTAGCATGAGAACCTGGAGCAGCACCAATAACATGTAACATCCATTCTGCAGGATTAGCTTCTGGTGGACATTTTGGTGCACCGTATTTTTCAAAATAATCAATTAAACTTTGACAATTTTTACCTAGTTCACCAAAATAAACAGTTCTACCACCTCTTGCTAAAAATAACAATCTATCAAATTCTTGCATCAAAATAGCTGAAGGTTGATGAATTGTACATAAAATAGCTTGACCATGATTTGCTAATTTTCTCATCAATTGACAAATTGACCATGCAGTTTGAGAATCTAAACCTGAAGTTGGTTCATCAAGGAATAATAATAATTTTGGTTTTGCAGCTAATTCAACACCTATTGTTAATCTTTTTCTTTGTTCAACATTTAAACCTTCACCTGCAACACCAACAACGGCATCTGCATATTTTTCCATATCTAAGATCTTAATAACTTCTTCAACATATTCATCTTTTTCAGTTTTAGAAACTTCATTTGGTTGTCTTAAATATGCAGAAAATTTCAAAGCTTCACGAACAGTAGCAGTCTCTAAATGTAAATCTTGTTGTTGAACATAACCAGTTGATCTTTGGAATGAATTATCTCTCAAATGACCATTTACAAACATATTACCAGTGACAACACCCATTGTAACTCTATTTGCTAAAACATCTAATAATGTAGTTTTACCAGCACCTGAAGCACCCATTAAAGCAGTTAAAGTACCTGGTTTAACCCAACCATCTACACCATTCAAGATTTCACGAGTTTCCTTTTTAATTTTGACAGAATAATGAACATCTCTCCAATGGAAAATATCAGTACCAGCATGAATAACATCAACATTTTGATCAGATTCATTTTGTTGAGTAACTTCTTTTTCATTACCAGCTTCAATATCATTCTTAACGGAACCATGTTGTTTTTTGATTTTTTTCAAAGTTGATTTTTGAAATAACAAAACTTCACCCTTTTGCATTGCACTTTCATTATATTCACTGAAAACTAAGTAAATGACTAAGAATGCAATAGTAAAAGCCAATGTGATACCAAAATTTCTCCATTTATGAGAATTTTCATACTTATACGCAGTTCTTAAATAATCAGTACCAGAAACTGTAAAAGCTCCAATTTTTGCACTAACAGCATTACAAACAAATCCATCTGATGGAATACCAGAAGTTGATCTTGGATCACCTGGTACAAATTGAGAACAATTGAATTCACGACCGTCAAATTCATTAACCATTAAAGCTTCAAAAGCATAAGCTAAAGGATCTAAATAATTGATCCATCTTGACCAACCAAGCATATAAGTGACTGGAATGGTGAAACCAACAAAGATAACTAAAGCTAACAAGATCATATGAGCTGGGACTAAAGCTTCAGGTAATGAAGAAGCAGCAGAACCAATAAGACGGAAGAAATGTGACATTGAAAATGTAGCAGTTAAATTCATCAAATAATAAAAGAAAAAACGACCTGGGTTACGTCTAAAATTAACCATAAAATAAAACACTAAATTGAAAGCAATTGAAGTGAAGATTTTAGCTGGGATTTGTGAAATAACTGAAGATAAAGCACTGGCTGATGGATGATATAATGAATATTGTTTATGTTTTTCAATAATTGGACGAGCTTCAAAAAGGGTCATAATTTCTAAAAATGATGAAAACCCATTAAATAAAACAGCAAAGAACATTGCAGCACCACGGGAATAAAAAGATGCAGTTGTTGGTTGCATATTGTAGAAAATTGATGATAAAATTAAAGCCATTAAAGAATTTGATAAAACTTGAAACAAACTAAAACCTAAATCGTTTCGTATTCTTTGGAAATCACGAACTAATAAATAACGAACTTGCATTGGAAATGAAACAGTATATGGAGAACTATGTCTCATATGTTTTGCTTGTTTTTGATTATGAGCATCTTTAATTAAAGTCTTGGAATTTTCTTGTTCATGTTTATGTAAAGTTGAATCAATTTCTTGACGTAGTGAAGCATATTCTGGAGAATTTTTCCAATATTGTTCAAATTCTTTTGGAGTTTTTGGAACTTTATTTTCATATCCAGGTTTTGCAACTCTTTCTCTTGGAGATGTGATTGAAGTTAAATAATCAGCAGTTGTTTGACGAGCAGGACAATCATAACCCATCTTGAGGAAATATTCTCTTGCTTCATCAGCTCTACCGAAATAAATCTGATAACCTTCATAAAGAACTGAAACTTTATCGAAAAGATCATAAGCATCTTGAGAACATTGATAAATTGCAACAAAGGCAGTGGTATCTAAAACATCAGCAGAAGTTCTAAGAGCTCTAATGAATTCTAATGCAGTAGCGGCATCTAAACCTCTTGTTGCATTATCCCAACATTGTAATCTTGCACCAGATAATGAAACTTCAGCAATTGAAACTCTTTTACGTTCACCACCAGAAACACCACGAACATTCTCATTACCAACTTTTGTATTTTTAGTATGAGATAACCCATAAGTTGCCATATAGACTTCTGTTAAATTATTTGCAAAATCTTCTCTTGAAATACCAGGAATTCTATTTTGTGGTGTTCTAAATTTGGCAGCTAAGGATAAAGTTTGCCAAACTGTTAAACCTGGAAAATGGATATCAGATTCAGCATTATAAATAACTTCACCTCTATAATGTTTTTTAACTTCATTTTGATTAAGACCTTCATAACTAATACGAGTTTCTGGAGCAACATGGAAACCATGAGTATTTGCAGCGATTGTTTTCAATAAAGTGGAACAACCAGAACCTGGTCTACCAAGGACGACAACAACTTCACCTGGTTTAACTAAAGCATCCATAGATTTTAAAATATCAAATTGTTGAGCTTTTTTAGCAGCTTTTGAAGTAAATAATGTTTTGATAGCTTTACCGGCATATTTCAATGGTGCATTAACAACATTGGTTTGATAATCAGCATCTGTAGCATCACCAAAAGCTCTAAGATCTTTATAGACAACCCCTAAAGAATATGTTCTATAATGTTCAGGATCTTTATCCATCAAATTTTTATAATTCTTAACCCAATAACGAGAGTTAAAATTATCAGAATTTGGATCTAAACGAGGATCGATATCTGGATTATTAATAGCAACGACACCTGGGGCGATTGAAGAGACTCTTGATAATGATCTTGTTGAATCATAACCAGCAAGAGCGCCATTCGTGTCATTAGCATCACCTATTTCTTGGTCACTTGTAATATGTTGAGGGTTTTTTGCAATACTAGATTGAGAATGATTTGTGATTTGTCTCGCTAAACTTCTAATGTCATCATCGACTTTTTGATCAAAACCTTTATACTCCTCCAGAGATTCTGGAGAAGAGGATGATTTTGTTTCCAAGTCATAAGCAGTAGCCGACATCTTTTAAGTGATTGGGAAACTGAATTTGTGACAGAGTATGGAACATATCAAACCAGTTGGAATTTAGTAGAACTGAATGGGAAAACGTTTAATATATATGAATTTTGGGAACTCTATTTGTTTTGATTTCAACATTTTTGCTGAAAAGTTTTGGCTGGGCTCGGAAACGGAACAAGGCTGCTCCACAGGCCAAAAACGTTCCGACACCGAGCGCTGAGGCTGCTTCTCGGAGGGAAGCCATACTAAATTTCGTGTCCCGAGGCCCCGAAACGGTGATAATGGACTTAACGAACGAGTACGAGCAGATTTTCAGATAACGCCGGGAAGTTTTGGGGCCAATCTACGGCCGAAAAGAAAACAAGTGCAACAAGTGCAACAAGTTACAACTTCAAAGTTATAATGGTTTACATGCTAACACAAAGCATGAGTAAATATTGCTCAGTTCGCATATAAACTAGGTGTTGGAGTCCAAAGAGTGGCTAAGTTTCAAGTATAATAGGTTCAAATTGATTGTGATTGATAGTTTACTTCCGTCGAATAATGAGCTATTAATAACTGGAGTCACGCAAAGCAAAGATTCATGATAGGTGTAATTCAAAAGTTCATAAGGGATCAGAACTTTCTAGGCTATTCCGCTAACTGCAAAAGTGGTAATTTGGGTATGTTTCACTCCATATTGTTTATCAAAGGGTCCAATGAAACATATTTGCATCTACTGTTTTCTGTTTGCGAGCTTTAAAGTTGAGCTTCAATCAACCGTTTTAGTTATTTGTGATTCAATAATCATGAATCAAGTAGTGGTTAAAGATCCTCAAAGTTTCTTTAATACTAATTGATCTGATAAAGCTACACTTCATGCTTCTCTTGACACAAATGAAGTTCATAAACTCTCAACACTCAGCCATCAACGCTTTGAAGTGTATAAATTGAGGTACAATGCGATCTTCTGTAGCGGAACGGATATTTTACTATGTCCCATACTGATGAAATATTGTTTGGCAATCTTATGTAATCGGCACCATAAGAATAAATTACTAGATATATTTCCAATAGTATCCCCATCATTTCTTTACCAGTAGATACTTATCCCTATCACCTATATCACATTATATGAACATGGTACGTTGTATCTCAGTTATTCCATTAAATTGGACTTGGTCACATGACGCATCACATGCTGTCTCTTTTTCACATGCCATTTTCGCGGGTTCGCGGTTTCGCGGTTCGCGTTAATTTGTGGCCAGAGTCAACGCTTCCCAGCGATCAATTCGTTTAGACTCGATCAGATTTATCGCTGATAAAAAAGTAGACTCATAACTGCACCTTTCGAGTTTAACTTCTTCGACCTCTTTCTTCCACTTAACAAGTTCATCTCACCAAGATCCCAGAGATATTAATCACCATCTATCATGTCTGCTCAACTAATTGATGGTAAAGTCATCGCTAAACAGATTCGTGAAAGAATCCATTCAGAAATCGCTGAATTTCAATCAAAAGATGCTGCTTTTAAACCAACTTTATACATTATTCAAGTCGGCCAAAGACCAGATTCTTCAACTTATGTTAAAATGAAATTAAAAGCTGCTACAGAGGCTAACATCACTTGTGTTGCTAAAGTCTTACCAGATACCATTTCTCAACATGAATTATTAACACAAATTCAAGAATTAAATACTGACGATTCTGTTCATGGTATTTTGATTCAATTACCTTTACCACAACACTTGAATGAAACTATAATCACTAATCAAGTTGATTCTGCTAAAGATGTTGACGGATTTGGCTCTTATAATGTTGGTGAATTATACAAAAAAGGTGGTAATCCAAATTTTATCCCATGCACTCCAAAGGGTATCATTGAATTATTACATCAATCAAAAGTTCAAATTGAAGGTAAAAATGCTGTTGTCCTTGGTAGATCTGAAATTGTTGGTGCTCCAATCGCTAACTTATTGAAAAACGAAAATGCAACAGTTACAACTTTACACTCAAAATCTGCAAATATTGAATATTATTTATCAAATGCTGATATTGTTGTTAGTGCAATTGGTAAACCAAATTTTGTTAAGGGTGAATTATTGAAAAAAGGTTCAGTAGTTATTGATGTCGGTACTAATTATGTTGATGATTCTACCAAAAAATCAGGCTCAAGATTAGTTGGTGATGTTGATTTTGAAAGTGCCTTACCAGTTGTTTCAAAAATTACTCCAGTTCCAGGTGGTGTTGGTCCAATGACAGTTGCAATGTTATTAGATAATGTGATTATTTCTGCTAAAAGATTTTATGAAAAATTTCAATCTGGTGATAATTTTTTCAATAATCCATTAAAATTAAATTTGTTAAAACCTGTTCCTTCAGATTATGAAATTTCAAGAGAACAAACTCCAAAACATATTACGGAAATTTCAAATGAATCAGGTATTTTACCATCTGAATTAGAACCTTATGGTTCTTATAAAGCTAAAGTTAAATTAGATTTATTAGATCGTTTATCTAACAAGAAAAATGGTAAATATATCTTGGTTACAGGTATTACACCAACTCCATTAGGTGAAGGTAAATCTACAACAACTGTTGGTCTAGCTCAAGCACTAGGTGCTCATTTGAATAAACGTGCTTTTGCAAATGTTAGACAACCTTCAATGGGTCCAACTTTTGGTATTAAAGGTGGTGCTGCAGGTGGAGGTTATTCTCAAGTCATTCCAATGGATGAATTTAATATGCATGTTACTGGTGATATTCATGCTATTTCAATGGCTAATAATTTATTAGCTGCTGCTATCGATACAAGAATGTTCCATGAATCTACTCAAAAAGATGGTCCTTTATACAAAAGATTAGTTCCAACTAAAAAAGGTGAACGTAAATTTACAAAATCAATGTTGAGAAGATTAGAAAAATTGGGTATTGACAAAACTAATCCTGATGATTTAACTGAGGAAGAAATCACTAAATTTGCAAGATTAGATATTGATCCTGAAACAATCACTTGGAGACGTGTTGTTGATTGTAATGATCGTTTCTTACGTGGTATTACAATTGGTCAAGCCCCAACTGAACGTGGTTTCACAAGAGAAACAGGTTTTGATATTTCAGTTGCTTCTGAATGTATGGCCGTCTTGGCTCTTGCAAATTCTTTACAAGATTTAAGAGAACGTCTTGGTCGTATTGTTATTGGTGCTTCTAAACAAGGTGTTCCAATTACTTGTGAAGATATCGGTGCTGCGGGTGCTTTGACTGCTTTATTAAAAGATGCAATTAAACCAAATATTATGCAAACTTTAGAAGGTACTCCAGTTTTCATTCATGCTGGTCCTTTTGCAAATATTTCAATTGGTGCAAACTCTGTTCTTGCTGATAAAATGGCTTTAAAATTGGCTGGTACTGAAGAAGGTTCAAATGCTCAAGAAGGTTATGTTGTTACTGAAGCTGGTTTCGATTTCACAATGGGTGGTGAAAGATTTATTAATATTAAAGCTCGTTCATCAGGTTTAATTCCAGATGTTGTTGTTATTGTTGCAACTGTTCGTGCATTAAAAGTTCATGGTGGTGGTGCAGAAGTCAAAGCAGGTGCTCCATTACCAACTGAATATTTAACTGAAAATGTTGAATTATTAACAAAAGGTTGTGAGAATTTACAAAAACATATTTCAAATGCAAGAGAATATGGTTTACCTGTTATTGTTGCAATTAATGCGATGAGTTCTGATACAAAAGCTGAACATGAAGTTATTAAAAAGGCTTCAATTTCTGCAGGTGCAGTTGATGCAATTGTTTCAAACCATTGGGAAGAAGGTGGTAAAGGTGCTGTTGATTTGGCTCAAGGTGTTATTAAAGCTTCAAATGAACCAAAAGATTTTAAATTCTTGTATGAATTAGAAGGTACTTCTGTAGAATCAAAAATTGAAAAAATTGCTAAAACAATGTATGGTGCAGGAGAAGTTGAATTTTTACCAGAAGCTGCAAAGAAAATTGAATTATACACTAAGCAAGGTTTCCATAATTTACCAATTTGTATTGCAAAAACCCAATATTCCTTATCTCATGATGCTAATTTAAAAGGTGTTCCAACTGGTTTTAAATTTCCTGTTAGAGATGTTAGAGCAAGTGTTGGTGCTGGTTATTTATATGCGCTTGCTGCCGAAATCCAAACTATTCCAGGTCTACCAACTCACTGTGGTTTCATGAATGTTGAAGTTAATGATGATGGTGAAATTGAAGGTCTATTCTAGATGAAATGAATCTGTTTTTTGCGTTTGGATGTATTTAGATAAAAAATTAATATAATGAATTAGAGAGAAATTTAGGGTAGTAAATTAGTACAGAAGTTACTTGATATTCATTATTGTAAGTGGAATCTTCCAACTTATCGCTTGATTCTCATGTCGTCTTCCTTCATGTTGAATTTGTGTACCAAAATGGTGTACACTCGGATATAAGCGCTCAGTGGTCAGGGTTAATTCCTTTGATTATGTTGAACGAAGGGTCGAATATTGCAAACTTCAGATGATATTATGGCCCTTGGGCTTTATAAACTTTTATCTGTAGAGTTAGTTGAGTCTGTTCTAGGTGTTGTTGTATGTGAAGGCCAAAAATTACAAGAAGACGTAGTAAATATAATTACCAGCTGTACTAAAATATTAATATAATTACTGATCAATTTTTAATATAATTAACGTCTAATTTATAATAATTAATTATATATATCAAATTGTAATATTTAATTAGTTAAAAATATTATTGAACTACTCCAATATATTATCCTGAATTGACGCACATAGAATGAAACAAGCCATTAAGTTGCTGGATATTCAACTGAGGCCACAATAGTCAAACACATACCAAAGGAACTTGTGTCCACTTCTACTCTTTCATACTAATTAGGTGTTTTTCGACTTTTTTTAATAGGAAAACATTTATGACCACAAAATTTTCATGTTTTAACCTACTAAAAGTGACACAAAACTCAAATGAATTGTCCAACATCACATTTTCCAAAACCTCTTCTCTGATTCTTGACTCTTGATCATTAAAGCTTAAATAAAACCTCGAGTATAATGCTTAGTCAGCGCTTCTCGAACTTAATCTGAGAACCTATAGCAGTAGATTCTTTCATACTTCCAATATAACCTCCAATAAATATACAAGGGTCAAAGCATTCATTTCAATAACATTTGACGATGATGTCCATAGACACCGCTGATAATACTAGTAAAATTTTTGAAATTCTAGCTCTACTATGGCCCCGAATGAAAAATTGACATCATTAAATCAGTTTCACTTGGGACCTTTGTGATGTTCACTGCAGCTTTAGTTGTACTAAGATAAGATTACATTATGATTATGATCCTTCCATTTTATGACGAGCTCTAATTGAATTGGTGAAATAGGAAGATTAATTGGGTGCAGCTCATTTTTGTAAAGTTAATGAAGTAGGAAACGTAGATAGTTTCAGTTTTGATTAAAGATGGAAAGACCTTTGATCTTGCAAATATCGATGTGATTCAAGTTTTCACTATTGGTAGTTAGGGGCGTTGATTCATATGTTTCGCATATTGAAGAAGTTTCTGAGTTGAAATTAAGTAGGCGCATTAGGAAATATTGAAAAATACAGAGATTTCATAGCATTAATAAATAGTATATGTAATTGTATGGATATTTAATCGCCTCATAATTTTGATTTTAATAAACCATCATTAACAACAACCAAACCTTCTTGTACAACACTTGCAACCATTTCTTTATTTTTATTATATATATGACCCAACATCAATTGTCTGCTATCCCCCGATTTTGGATTTTCGATTGCATATTGAACGAATTCATTTACATTAACAGGTTTATGGAAATAAACCGTATGATCTAAACTAACACTGAAAACAGAACTGTATAATGGTCTATGATGGAATTTCATAACTGCGACTAATAAATAAGCATCAGAAAAATAAGCTAAGGCAACGTAATGGAAAGCTTCTTCTTTGATTTGTTTACGAACTCTCAAATAAAAATCAACAATAATTTCATGAGGCTCTTTATCTTTATCAGGATCATTTTCACCATTACCTGATCCCCAAAATTGTTCAGTAAATAGATATTCAGTTGGACCTTCATAAAATCTTCTCATGAAGTTATGTAAAGCAGCTTCTGCATCAGCTTTGATAATTCCAGATTCAATTGCACCTTTACGAAAAGAATCTTGAGCAGGATAGTATTTTTCAAAAGGGACCGTATTTGGAGGAGGTTTAAAATGAGATAAAGCTTGTTCTTTTGGAGATTTACCCATTGTTTTCAATGTAAATGAAACTGTTTGTGTAAAGATTACACGATCTTTTTGATAAGCTTTAACTTCTCTTGTGGAAAAGCTTCTACCATCTCTTAATCTAGTAACATGATAATAAACTGGATTTTTAGCATCAGCACCGATTAAAAAATTGGAATGTAACGAGGTTGGTACAAAAGCATCCGTAACTGTCTTTATAGCAGAAAATAATGATTGTGCAACTAAGGTACCACCGAAAACACCTCTTGCACCTGGTGGAATGAATAAACGTTCACAATTTGTATAAACATCAGGTTTAACTTGTTTAATTGATAAAACTTGTTCAAGGTTTGAACGATAAATGTATTTCTCCATTGTTTTCTTTAATGAATGGTATGACATTTGTGTATAACGATAAGTTCGTGTTGGTGATTTACTCAGTCCTTTTATACCTTGGTAATTCTTAATTGTTTATTTTCTCCAGTACTGAATCTTGATTCTTATGTATAGGCTAAAACTGAAATCTGTAGTCAAGTGTTATCTAAATGTTTGACAAGTGGACACAATTCCGTTGTTCTTAAACCGAAATGAAACAAAGACTTTCTAAGAGGTTTTCTCAAGGTAATGTATGGCTAGTGTACACTGGATAAGATGAAGTGACAAGTGTTAAGAATCAAATACACCAATTGCCAACGTTTTCAACTGTTTTACAATCTGCAGTTGTTGATTTATTTCCAAGCTCGGTACAAATGAATTTGGCCGTTGCGGGCAAAACGGAGTAACGCGCCCATCAAACAAAATAAGAGCAAGTGGGATCTGGTGAATAGTGTTTGATCTTGTGAATTTACAAATTCAATGGGTTGGGAAGTGAATTTGAGAGGTCGAGAGGTCGAGAAAGTGTGTGTGAAAGGTTTTAATTGATACGTAATTTCCTCCTAGGTGGCACTGATTCCTTATATTTCGTGCCGAGATGAAGAGAGACAAGGCTATTAAAACGAATTATACTCAGGCTACATGAGATCGAATGTGTCAATTCAATTACTGATCGATATAAGACGTATTTAACCAGTTCTTTCAATAAGATGTACACCACTATCAGTTTCCACAATATCACTGATTTGACCAATTTCTAAATCGAAAGTTGCATTTTCAAATGGTGGCTGCATAGCACCTCTTTCGAAAAAACCCAAATCACCTCCACGCTTATATGAAGAACAATCACTTTCTGTTTTTGCAATTTCACTCAATGTCTTTTCACCATTTTTAATTGCTTGTTGATGTTGTTTCAGAATTTCAATAGCTTCTTCTTTGGATCTTGTTATATTTTCAGATTTCCATGAAGCTGGACGTCTTGAACCACTATGTTTGATTAACAAATGACTAGCTCTAACTTTGGTTGGTTGATTTAAATATTTCTTCAATTGTTCAAGATCCGTACCTGCAGGTGGTTCCCATACTGATTCCTTAGTTGATTCTTTGAAATAATATTCTCTATTATGGGAGCGACTTTTTCTAACACTCCATCCTTCTGGCAAACCTGTGGCGACCTATTGATCGATTATTGTTAGTAACCAGGGGACCATTCACTCTCCAAATCGACGCTAATGAATTGTCACATACCATTTTATCTGATAGTAAGAGTATTTGTGTAAAATCTCTAGTCAAATGCTACAGAATAATTGTTTGATGAGCTCAACTCCCATGTATAAATCGAACATTTGAAATCGTCTGTTTTGTTTTCGCGAGTTCGATCTGGAAACCGGCTTCAGACTTCGTAGTAAGAATAAGACGAAAAGGGCGATTGGGAGAGACAAATGCTGGTGTTGTGAATGGACTGGATATTGATAGTCAACGGTAATCTATAGGTGATGAATATTTTATCCATTGGGGAATAGGGCGTACTCTGTTGTAGGAGAAGTGGAGAAATGGATGGATATTATCTCAAGTCAGCCTCATCTGGATTCTCGGATCTCCAGGATCACTTGAAAAGAATGGTCTAAATCCTCGAGACGAAGATTTATGAATAGGAACAAATATTTTTACTTTGCGCTAGACTAGAGTCAAGTCTTTAGTTCCTGAAAATTTAGATCTCGTTGTGCAGATATGTTATAGTTTTGAGAATTCACCGATTAAGATGAAAGAAAAATATCTCAAAATTCAATCTACTAGATCTTCGAAAAGACTTTAAATAGTTGTTGATATTCTCCAACTTGATATTTGAATGACTTTTCATATCATTGTCAAGTGAAATATATGTAAAAAAAGTGATGGTGTTAATTCTCCAAAGTGAGTAGATCCAATCCCACTGATACTACATTTGATAATGCTAAACAATCTTTAACTTTAAATTTTGATAACGTTTTCACCAAGGGCTGAAAAATCCATTATTCGTATTAATTTCATAGCTATAAAACGACAATATGACTAATTTTTTCAAATATTCTTGTGAAGGAAGCTTTGGTACGACATATTTAGCTCCTACCAGAATGAGATCAGCTGATTATCACTGTGCATTTCCTTGGCTTGATCAATCTTGTTCAAAAGCATTGTTTGATATTACTTTGACTTTCTAGCATCATTTGACAGCCTTGTCAAATATGAAGGCTAAAGATGCTTAAGATTCGGGTATTTGTGAAAAGGCAACTGTTTTCAATCTAACTCAATTGATTTTAACTTCCATTTTTGATTTTGTTGTGGTTGAACTGAATCGTATTGAAAGGAATGATATCAGAGTCCCAATCAAAGTTTGGGATACAAGAGATGCGAAAATCAAGGGCCATTCTATTGCTGATCTAATTGTTAAAAATACACACTTTCTTTGCCAAATTATTTGGTATTGAACATCAATATCCAAAAATATCCCATGTTACAATCCCAGAGTGCTTGTGTGCAATGGAACAAACAGATTCTGTGTTATTTCAAGTGATGCAGGCCTAAATTGAATGTCATGAGCCCATCAAAACGTATGATATTTAGTTTAATTCTCAATTCAGATTAAAAGATTTTTGTAAATTTTTTTTGTAGCGGGTATGTATATTTGGCACTTTATGATATAATGCTAGACTTTAAATCCTCATCACCATCATTTGTATCTACATATACATTAAGACGCTTTAAAAGTTTGAAACCAGAGCTAGATATAAAGCTTTAATTTTGTATTTGTTACCTTGGCCGATGCCTATAGAAGGCACTTATTCTCTTCTTTGTCAAACCAGCCGATTGACTCAGAACTCAGAACTCAGAACTCATCTGACTCAGAAGACAATAGGGGACAGGTTTAAACGGCATGTCTAAAGTCAATAACGACTATTCAGTATTCAGCGTCGAAAACAGCATTTTCTATCTCAACGTTCTGCCGATCAGGTAATGGCCGTTGGATGGCCGTTCAATAAGCGTCACTTTCATCTCATCGCATTGAACTTTAGCGCCAACAGGCGGCCAATGTTGGCTGGGGAGACAGGGTAAACGGAGCTGCCCCCAGCTCAGCTTCAGTCTAAGTCCGATCCCAGCGCGATTCCCTCTGATTTCCCGCCTGGCTTCAGCTCGGAAGAAGTTCAATTCGAGAAAAAAAACCACACTGATTCCAAAAGGGAAGCCATAACTACAACGGATACTCCACAACTAAGTGAACTAGGGAAGCCATTGGAAAGACTAGAGAGTACTTGATCTATAGAGAATCAGTTGGAATTCTTTGAGATACTATCCAGTGCGTCAAGAAACCCCCTTCTTGTTCGGATCTTTACAATGTTGTTCCCAAAGAATTCACCTATCAGCGTGAAAAATTTAGTCAGTCGAGTTGGTTCTCAAAAATTGTTTAAATTACCAGAAAGATCCTTCATCACGAACGCCTCCAAGTTACAATCAACAACAATTCAACAACAATCCATCTCCAATTCTACAAACTCAACTGCATTCAAACAGCTAGTGAAGCATAGAATCAATCAAACACTCATCAACAAGCCTTTCACACGTTCAATCTCATCTCATCATTATTCAAGAATGTGTAAATCATGCGCTGGTGGTGTTGCCACAAAGTAAGTATTATTCAATTTTGTTGAGTTGACAGCAGAAAAAGGAGCTCCAAAGCCAGACAACTAAGGATTGATTTATACCTTCAATCTGATCCCTAGAATTAGCTATATTAATCTTTTCGTCTCAATTGGCTTTTAATTTTTGTGTCATTGATGATCAATACATTAGTGTTCACCCAACAATTGCCATCATTGTCATCAACTCTGTCGTTAATTTTATCAAAAAAGTTTGGCCTATACCCATGGTGTTTCTTTTTAAAGTCAATTTTATGACTGTAAGAATTTTAAATACTGACAGAAATTAATTTAGTGTTCCATCTGATCGTGAAGTCTTACCAAAAAATGTTAAACCATTAAAATATAATTTGACACTTGATCCAAATTTTGAAACCTTCAAGTTTGATGGTAATGTTAAAATTGAACTTGATGTATTAGAGGAATCAAATTTTGTTACTTTAAACACTCTGGAAATTGAAATCCATTCTGCCAAAGTTGAGGATTCAATTGCTAGTGAAACAACTTTTGATGACGTTAAACAAACTGTTACTTTCAAATTTGATAGAAGTTTCACCAAAGGTTCTAAAATTGTTTTAGATTTAGATTTCACTGGTATTTTAAATGAAAATATGGCTGGTTTCTACAAATCTACTTATGAAGAAGATGGTAAAACTAAATACCTAGCTACTACTCAAATGGAACCTACTGATTGTCGTCGTGCTTTCCCTTCATTTGATGAACCTGCTTTGAAAGCTGTTTTTGATATTACTTTGATTTCCGATAAACATTTAACAGCTCTATCGAATATGGATATAAAAGAAGTTAAAGAATTAGACAATGGTAGAAAAGCTACTGTTTTTGATACCACTCCATTAATGTCAACTTATCTTGTTGCTTTCATTGTTGGTGAATTAAAATATGTTGAAAATAAAGATTTTAGAGTCCCAATCAAAGTTTGGGCTACTAGAGGATTGGAAAAACAAGGTCATTTCTCTGCTGATTTGATCGCTAAAACATTAGCTTTCTTTGAAAAATCATTCAACATCAAATATCCATATCCAAAATTAGATTATGTTGCTATTCCTGATTTCTCTGCTGGTGCAATGGAAAATGTTGCATGTGTTTTCTCAAGAGAAGTTGATGTTTTGTTTGATGAAGAAAACTCTAATTTGGACACAAAACAAAGAGTTGCTGAAGTTGTTCAACATGAATTGGCTCATCAATGGTTTGGTAATTTAGTCACTATGGAATGGTGGGAAGGTTTATGGTTAAATGAAGGTTTTGCTACTTGGATGTCTTGGTATTCATGTAATGAATTCTATCCAGAATGGAAGGTTTGGCAATCATATATTTCAGATACTTTACAACATGCTTTAAGTTTAGACGCTTTAAGATCTTCTCATCCAATCGAAGTTCCAGTTAAAAGAGCCGATGAGATAAACCAAATCTTTGACGCTATTTCCTATTCAAAAGGTTCATCATTATTGAAAATGATTTCAGGTTGGTTAGGTGAAGAAGATTTCATTAAAGGTGTTTCAAACTATTTGAAAAAACACTCCTATGGTAACACTAAAACTTCAGATTTATGGGAAGCCTTATCAGATGCTTCAGGTAAAGACGTTGTTAAAGTTATGAGTGTTTGGACACAAAAAGTTGGTTACCCAGTCTTGACTGTTAGTGAAGATGCCGATAAGAAGACTATCACCGTTAAACAAAACCGTTATTTAAGTACTGGTGATGTCAAACCTGAAGAAGATGAAACCATTTATCCAGTTTTCCTTGGCTTAAAAACTAAAGATAACATTGATAGAACTATTGCATTAGATACAAGAGAAAAAACTATAACTTTAGAAGAAGGGTTAGAATTTTACAAATTGAATGCTGATCAATTCGGTATTTATCGTACATCTTATTCACCAGAACGTTGGGCCAAATTAGGTAAGGACGGTGTTGCTGGTTTATTATCAGTTGAAGATCGTACTGGGTTAGTTGCAGATGCTGGTGCTTTAGCCACTTCCGGTTATTCATCAACTTCGAACTTGTTAAGTTTAGTTAACGGCTGGAAAAATGAAGAAAATTATGTCGTTTGGGGTGAAATTCTAGGTAGAGTTGGCAGTATCAGAACTGCTTGGATGTTTGAAGATAAATCCACCGTTGAAGCTTTGAAAGCTTTCACTAGATCTTTAATTGGTTCAAAAGTTAGTGCATTAGGTTGGGAATTTAAAGAAACTGATTCCTTCATGGATCAAAGTTTGAAATCTCAATTATACTCAACTGCTGTTGCAGCTGATTACGAACCAGCTGTTAAACATGCTTTATCAGCTTTTGATAAATATGTTGCTGGTGATAAAAAAGCTATTCATCCAAATATCAGAGCAGCTGTCTTTGCTCAAGTTGCTCGTTCAGGTTCCAAGAAGAATTATGAAGAAATTTTCAATATTTACAAAAACCCAGTTTCTATTGATGAGAAAACTACAGCTTTAAGAACTTTAGGTAGATTTGAAGATTCTGAATTAATTGAAAGAACTTTAGGCTATTTGTTCGATGGTACTGTTAAATCTCAAGATTTTTACATTCCAATGGCTGGAATGCGTGCTCATAAAACCGGTGTTGAACACCTATGGAAATGGACTCAATCTAACTGGGATGAGATTGCAAGAAGATTACCTCCAGGCTTATCAATGTTGAGTGCAGTTGTTACTATTTCTACTTCTGGTTTCACCAGTGCTGAAAAGATTCAAGAAATTGAAGATTTCTTTGCTACCAAAGATACCAAAGGTTTTGATCAAGGTTTAGCACAATCATTAGACACTATCAAATCTAAAGCTCAATGGGTTAAGAGAGACAATGAAGATGTTAACAAATGGTTGACTGAACAAGGTTTCAAATAACTATACTATCACAGATTATGATGAATCTGAGTAGTCAGAAAAATGATTATCAAGTTCTGTTTCTGGAAATAACAATGTATAATGCTCACTTATCAATTTATGATTACAATAAGTCTTGACTTGAACGTTGTAGCTTATAACTTGGTGTAGTCTAGATTTTTGTTTTGCGTAGTGTTTAATAGAGTTGTGAAATCACCATGGCAACGATTCGCGCTTTTTTTGGGAGGGGCCAGAAAGTACACGAAAAAAGGTAAACAAGAAAAAAGATACATACAATAGTACTAGAAACTTAACTACATTCACCATACGTAAACTTCATAGACTCCATATAATTGAAATAACAGATGGATGCAGTCGAATTTGATGATATAGAGCACCAGAAGGAAAACATAGAGCCTCTGGCAGAAGGGCGTTCGGCCTTATCATTAAAGGGAATATTTTCCATGCCGCAACCTGAACTCAAAAAACAACAATTGGAAGAAAGAATAAAGATAGAGCTTGAACTTGAAAACTTGGAGGAACTAGATGATTCAATTCAGCCTTACTTAGACTATATTCAATGGATAAAGGTGAATTATCCATCTGGTAAAACTGTGGAAAGTGGGTTGATTCAAGTGCTTGAAAGATGTACATCGCAATTTAGAGACTTTGATTTTTACAAAAATGATCCAAGATACCTTAGGGTATGGCTGACTTATGCTAAATACTCAGATAATCCTCGTGATATCTTTATATATCTTGCAAGAAAAGAAATAGGGACATCTCTAGCTTTATATTACGAGGAATATGCAAACTTTTTGGAAACAAATAAAAGATATATGCAAGCTGAAGATGTTTATCAAAAAGGTATCAACTTGAAAGCCAGACCTCTATTGAGGTTACAGAAAAGATTTAATGAATTCAAGCTGAGAGCTCAACAAATACCAATGGATGCTGAAGAACCACATTCACCAGTATTCCCTGTTAGATCTGCATTGTCGCTGAAGAGCGGTGGATCATTATTTGGTGGCCCTGAAGCTAAATCAACTCAAAAAAAGAAACTTGAAATATTTACAGACACAGACCCTGAACCCAAGATAAGAACCGAAGGGTGGGAGTCTTTTGGATCATCAACATTTAGAAATAAAGAAAATAGATTAGAGGCAAAACCTTGGGCAGGTGAAGTTTTGAAACAAAATCATTTAAAGAAGCCAAGCTCGAGCAAGGTGAGCGTTTTCCATGACGGCGATGAATTTCCAAGTGGTCCAGTATTCAAAATTATTGAAATTGCTGGTAAGAAACCAGAGAAGGTAGATCTGAATTTTGATTTGTTGTACCAAGAAGACGGAGAATATTGTGTTCAAGAGGTCTTAGCTAAACTAAGGGGAATTTACGAGAAAGACCCCCAACAAGCTCCTGCTGAACCGAGTTTCCCAGAATCGGAAGTACAATCTATAGTCCCAGTCAACAGAGAAGCACACCGTGATAGTACGATCCATTTAAGTAAGTATCTTTTATATTGTGGTTCCAAGCTTTCATACTAACCCTAACAACTAGACATAACTGATTTCAAGAGACCGGCTTCGCCAACGGCAACCGTTTTCACAAATGCAGCTAAAGATGAGGTATACTCTATGTTAAATCAGGATCCAAAACATGAAAAAAGAGACGTTTTGGAAGAGGAAGACAAAGAATTCATTTTCGATGATTATACTGAACAACTCACACGCCCAAATTTGAATGACTTGACCGAAAAGGTTTCGGATATTGGTCTTCAAAGAATTAACCAACCAGAGATATCTACTGAATCAAACGAGAATGATATGGAAATGAAGGAAGGAATTCCAGATGAATTACCTGCTGGAAACTCGAATGATTATGTGGCAGACTTCCCAATAGTGAATCCTGCTGATGACGAACTCAAAGAAGCTCTTTTAAAAGAAGTAGATCCCCCATTAAGCTCTTTTGAAGGACTTTACAAATATGATGATACCTTGGAAATGTGCCTGACTTTAAAAAAGTCGCTAAATACAAAACAAACAAAACATGTATTTTTGAATCTTGAAGGTTCTGAGAGTACGTTCAATCTGAAATCACTCTTAGGAGAAGGTGGGTTTGCTTCAGTCTATCTAGCTGAAAGTATGACTGGTCAGTTCAAAGCAATAAAAGCCCAAAAACCTTCTAGTGCATGGGAGTTCTACATTCTTAAACAAATAGAACAAAGGCTAAAAGGTCAAAATACTCTTCATTCGATAATCTCCAGTGATGAAATTCACTTATTTAAGGATGAAAGCTATTTGGTTTTGGAATATGAAAAACAAGGGACAATATTGGACATCGTGAACCTGTACAGATCTACTGGAAGGAACGTTGATGAAATTTTGGTTATATTTCTGAGTATAGAGATTTTGAAAGTTATTGAACAACTTCACAACGTCGGTATTATGCATGGTGATTTGAAGCCAGATAATTGTATGTTGCGTTTGGAAAAAGGTGATATTGGTGCATATAGTCCAAATGGACAAAACAATTGGGTCAAGAAAGGGGTGAAATTCATCGACTTCGGAAGATCAATCGATATGACTCTATTTCCTCCAAATATAAAATTCAAGTCAAGTTGGAAGACTGATAATCAAGACTGCCCAGAAATGAGAAACAACAAAACGTGGACATATCAGGCTGATTATTATGGAATTGCTGGGATAATCCATACTTTACTTTACGGAAGCTTCATAGAAACAACTTTCATTGATGGTAGATTCAAATTATCTATTCCGATGAAGAGATACTGGCACCAAGAGCTATGGAACCCGTTATTTGATCTTTTGTTAAATTCAACACAATATGGAACACTTCCTGTTACTAATGAAATAAGAAAACAAAGAGAGCGTCTAGAAGACTGGCTTGAACTTCATGGATCATCATTACATGCAATTATACGAGATATAGAAACTGGTTTGAAATGATAGATACGTTTAATGGGGATACGAAAGATTGATCTTTACGTAGTTATTCACTAATTAAAATACAATCTATTGACTTAACTTTTCACTTGACTCCTTTGAGAGGGGGACAGAAGTAGTACTGTCGCTTTTTCTTAAAGAAGACTTAATTTTCACTTTGACATTTTCCAAAATGGCTTTTGGACCAGTTTCTGCAATTATCAACTCTGCGTCTTCCTCGGTAACGATTCTTTTAACTAATAGGTTGAACAGTGTACCAAATGCTAGTGCCATAACTGTGGAAGTCAATATGATAACATTATAAGGCATGCTAAAGTCCGGTGTAGGTAACGTCAATAGGGCAGATGAAGTTCTTAAAGTATAGGTAGATGGTTCAAGAACGTTAACGACACCTGGCTCAACTGAAAACCCGTGATTTGCATCCGGTGGGTATTCTGAATATAAAAGAAGTGATTTATCAAATGAGTACGATAATGCAATGTTTGAGTTTGGAGGAATGATAAGTTCAAATTCTATATGTGATGGTCTTTCACGATCAACTTCTGGCGAATAATAAATTGCTTGTATCACTTGACTTTTGATACCGCCAGTGATGGATAAAGTGTGAAGGTAAACTCTCATAAACCAAGGTAAGGATTCATAGTAAACCAGACGAACTGCTTCATCAGAAGGATTTCTAAACACAGTGCGTGATCCACCCTTATCCTGACCATATCCTGTAAGTGATCTAGAGACATAAATTGGAACATCTGAAACCTTCAAAACATCTGTGCTATTGTCTGTCTGGAAATAGATATCATAGGCCTTCGAGTCCTCAAGACCAAAACAGTTTGATGGTGTACCAAAATGCTCATCCTCAACTTTCAAGAAAGCTTTCCAGCTATCGGTGACGTGATTGCACACCCTGGACGGTGATGAAGATAATAAATTTCCACCTTGGATTGTGCGATCAAAAAGATCAGATAACATGAACGCTAGATCAGTCGGTTCACCCAATGGGAAACATTGGAAAGCATCAAATGGCTTGGACAAATCACAGCGTAGCTCATCACCAGTAGCAGGTTTTGGAATTGGATTTTTCTTTCTTCTTAGCGCTCTAGATATATCAACCACGGCATCTATTTTCTGAGTCATTGTGTACCTGCACTTGTCACCTTCACACTGTGTCTCTATATCAATCGACATTTGATGCCATTCAGATTCAAAAACTCTATGTCCATCCAATAAAGATGACAACCCTGACTTCCCTCTTGTTGGCAAAAATTTAACAAACGGAGTCAAGTTCTCTGTACAAACAGGTTCCGAAGGCAGAGCAGCACGTAATAAATGTAAGCTATTTGATTCATTGAATAATGTGATTGGTCCCTTTGGCTTGAATGACCGAACTGGGAAAGTGGTCTTTGATTCATCGATAAAATTGAGCGAAGCACAAAACAGACCAGAAAGGGAATTGACAAGATTCCTCCAATTATCAAAGCTTGATCTCCTATCAGCAGCCTCAATGACAGACCAGACCTCAACACCAACACCACCAGAAAATTTTCCAGACAGTGGAAGCTGTCCCCATTCTTCAGAGTCCCACCAACCTTGACCAAACCTCAAATGTAATTCTTTAGTGTTGGTTTTCTGCAATATTGGAGCTATCGATCTTGGGAAAGCTGTATAGTGTAAATGAGAAGATGGGGTTGACACATTGACGTAGCTTGAGACTAACTCAAAGTTGAATGAAACTAACAAATTGTTTCTAGGCAATGGCGTTATATCTAGTGTTTCACGGTACGGATATGTGGTTTCATTAATTGACTGAATCGTGTCATTGACTTGCTCTTCAAAGCTTTGAGTATCAAGCGAAGCCAGTGCCAGCGAGATAAAAGCACATAACCAGAAAACAAACCTGCCCATAATTGATAACTCCCCACCAGATCTTACCTTCGTTCCCAGCTTGTAATACATGGCTTCTTCACAAGATGAGTTATCAAATTGTCTGTGTTTTTAATGTTATATTCATCAGAAAGTTCATCCTCGGAAGACATCGACCGGAATTCAAAGTGAAAAGGTAAATAAATTTTGTATTTTTATACTCACATAGTATATGAGAACTTCATAAGAGCTAATCCAGTTACTGACAATTTAGGTGTTTGTTAAGATGTCAAGTATGTTTAGCTCTTTAAAAACTACTGCTGATTATACTAACTATGATGAAAAAGACAAAAAGCTGACATTCCGTCGATCACAAGAGCAAGAGAATCATGGTTCTGGTTACAATTTAGCGGGTCAATACTCAGTTCCCAAAGAGGTGAAGGATTCTTTAAAAGGTGACTATGAATTCGACCCCTTAAAGGATAAAATCTCCAGAGCCTCAAAATTTGAACGAGAAAGTGCTTACCAGCAAAAGAGGTATCAAAGAGAACTTTCACCGGAGCGTGATCCAAAAATCTCAGATGAAGAGCTTTTGAGGATAAGAGAACAAGAAAAAGAGAAAGATCTGGCCAAAAGTGCTGAGCAGGGCGGAGAAGTTGAAGAAGAGAATGATGGAAGCAAGACACCACCTAGGAGATCAAGAAAAAGAAGATGGGATGTTGGTGCAAATGAAGATCAACATGATGACAAAAAGAGTCGATGGGATTCTGCCAATAACACTACTCAAGTTGCTAAAGTTGAGGAACAAGAAGAACCAAATAACGGTTCATACGTGATACCTGATGCCGGTGGAGAGGACATTGATAACATAAGAGCATCGCTTGTGACAGAGGTGCCTGGTATAAAAGAGCTGCAATTTTTCAAGGAACAGGATGCAAAATATTTTGGAAAGTTACTAGACAAAACAGCTGAGAAGGATTTGTCTTTGGAAGAGCTTAAGGAGAGAAAAATTATGAGACTTCTATTGAAGGTGAAGAATGGAACACCACCTGTTCGTAAGGTCGCTTTAAGAAATATAACTGATAATGCTAGGTCATTTGGTGCTAAAGCATTGTTTAACCAAATTTTGCCTTTACTCTTGGAGAAATCACTAGATGACCAAGAGAGACACTTACTTGTGAAAGTCATTGATAGAATACTATACAAGTTAGACGATATGATTCGTCCTTTTACTCATAAGATTTTGGTTGTTATCTCTCCACTGCTCATAGATGAAGATTATATCACAAGAGCAGAAGGTAGAGAAATTATTTCAAATCTTTCCAAGGCCGCAGGTCTTTCACATATGATCTCAACTATGAGACCAGATATTGACCATGAAGATGAGTATATCAGAAATGTTACATCTAGAGCTTTAGCTGTTGTTGCTGCAGCATTAGGTATACCTGCATTGATGCCATTCTTGAAAGCCGTCTGTCATTCTAAAAAGTCATGGCAGGCTCGCCATACAGGTATCAAAGTCGTTCAGCAGATTGCAATACTGATGGGGTGTGGTGTCTTGCCTCACCTGAATGGATTGGTTGATTGTATCGGGAAGGGACTAGTTGATGAGCAATTATCCGTGAGAACAATGACTGCAAATGCATTATCTTCCCTGGCTGAAGCTTCTTCTCCATATGGTATCGAATCTTTTGAAGGAGTTCTAGAGCCTTTGTGGAATGGTATCAAAAGACACAGAGGAAGATCTCTTGCTGCGTTTTTAAAATGTATTGGTTTTATTATACCATTGATGGATCCAGAATATGCAAGCTATTATACAAAAGAGATCATGTTCATTCTTTTACGTGAATTCAGCTCTCCTGATGAAGAAATGAAAAAGGTGGTTTTACGGGTTGTCCAACAATGCGCATCCACAGATGGTGTTGAACCACAATATCTGAGAAAAGAGGTTATTCCACATTTCTTTAAAAATTTTTGGGTTAGAAGAATGTCTCTTGATCGTCGTTCATATAGACTAGTGGTTGAAACATCAGTAGTGCTTTCAGAAAAGGTAGGTGTCAGTGATGTGGTTGAACGTTTATTAAACATATTGAAGGATGAGTCGGAAATATTTCGTAAGATGGCAGTTGAGACTACCTACAAAGTGGCACTTAACTTAGGCACCTCGGGTCTTTCAGAAAGAACAGAAGAAAGACTTATTGATGGTTTATTAATTGCATTTCAAGAGCAGACAACGAATGATTTTATAGTATTGAAAGGGTTTTCTACTATAGTTTGTTCGTTGGGTATTAGAAGTAAACCTTATATTGGTCCTATAGTTACCACAATACTTCACAGGCTAAAGAATAAGTCACCAGAAGTTCGTCAACAAGCGTCTGACTTCATTTCTCAGATTGCGGCTGTTCTTAGGACATGTGAAGAAGATGAAATTCTGAACAAATTATCCGTGATACTATATGAATCATTAGGGGAAGTGTACCCTGAGGTGTTAGGATCGATATTGGGTGCCTTGAAAAGTATTGTTACTGTTGTTGGTATCTCCTCTATGCAACCACCTGTTAACCAAATTTTACCTACACTTACACCAATTCTCAGAAATAGACATGAAAAAGTCCAAGAAAACACTATTGATTTAGTTGGAAGAATTGCAGATAGAGGCGCTGAATATGTTTCACCAAAAGAATGGATGCGTATTTGTTTTGAGCTTCTTGATATGCTGAAAAGTACAAAAAAAGGTATTAGAAGAGCCGCAAGTAATAATTTTGGTTACATTGCAAAAGCAGTAGGCCCTCAAGATGTATTGGTGACTTTGCTTAACAACTTGAGAGTTCAAGAACGTCAATTGAGAGTTTGTACAGCTGTTGCCATTGGTATTGTTGCTGAAACCTGTTCACCATTTACTGTTCTTCCTGCGCTCATGAACGAATACAGAACCCCGGAGGTTAACGTTCAGAATGGTGTTTTGAAAGCTATGTCTTTTATGTTTGAGTATATTGGTGACATGTCGACTGACTATATATATGCCGTTACTCCTCTTCTGGAGGATGCGTTAACTGATAGAGATCAAGTCCACAGACAAACAGCGGCAAGTGTTGTGAGACATATTACTCTAGGTTGTATTGGTCTTGGTCGCGAAGATGCTTTCATACATTTTCTGAATCTTTTGATGCCAAATATCTTCGAGACATCTCCGCATGTTATCAATAGAATACTAGAAGGTATGGAAGGGATTAGAAACGCAGTGGGTCCTGGCTTAATTTTAAATTACGTTTGGAATGGGTTGTTTCATCCAGCTAGAAAAGTGAGAAAACCATATTGGAAAATTTATAATAGTGCTTATGTTCAGCAGCTTGATGCATTGGTTCCTTACTATCCTAAGGTTAACGAGAATGCGTACAAGTTAGATGTATTTGATAGTATTTTATAAGAATATAATGTATGCATTAATGAGCTCTATACCAATGGTTGATTTTCATCATCGTCTGTACTATCATTTTCATCCTCGTCTTCTTTCCTCTTTGCTTCATTATCTTCATGGCCATCGTCATCATTTTCTTCATCATTTTCTTCATCATTTTCTTCATCAGAATCTTCATTAGAATCTTCTTCAGAATCTTCTTCAGAATCTTCTCCAGACTCTTCTTCACTTGAAGTTTCACTTTCTTCCTGTACGATAATCTTTTTACTACCCAACGAAGTGGTACGAGTTGGCTTTGTATCTTCCGCAAAAAAGTCATCTAAGCTTTGAAGTTTATACTTCTTTTCTTTTGGGGCTGCTGTGAACATTGCAGAAGTTTGTGCCGTTGGTGCTGCTTTTTGGCTGGATATTGATTGTTGAGAAAAGTGTTTCGGTGCTTCACTAACATCAATTTCTGTTCTTATGGAACTCGGAGGAAGATGTGCTTGATCAGACCATGATGGCAATGAATTGTAACTTCTAACGAGATCATCAATCGCTAGTGATTTCCAGTCATCGTCTTTAAACTGAGTTGAGCTTTGGCCCACGTCAGAGGAATTTTTTGAAGTCACCAGTGGTACAGGTTTTGGAGCTTGTAAAACTAAAGTAGCTAATTCAGTTTTTTTAGAGCTCAAAAGAGAGTGAAACATCCTTGATCTATCCCTTATATCATAAACATCATCATACCTTCCCAAATTCATAACATGAAAAAATAATTTGGCAATAGTTCCATTGTAGTCATAGTTTTCCAGCCCCAGATCACCCGTAGTGGTTTTATAATTCTCAAGGTCGTATGAATAGACCTTAGCAGCTAAGAGAACAATTTGACATCTGACAGTCGGCGTTTCATGAGCAAAGCCCTTGACAAGCTTTCTAAGAACGTCAGGGCCAATCTTCGGCTCAATACCAGAGAATTCACCAACAAGCCATACCACACTTTCTTTAGCATTGAAGTCTAGAAGCGAATCGCTGTCCAAGAGGTTTGCAAGTTTGATCACTGTCTTGATGTTGCTCTCAGGATTTTGTTGGACTAAATAACGAATAACAGTTAAGAACTCCGCAATAACATTTTTCTCATGGCCTGGTGTTGAAATTTGTAACAACAACCACTTAAGTGTCTTTGTGCTCCAGTATTCACTGACTTGGGAGCAAATTCCTAAAGCTTTCACACTCTCCACAGCAACTTTAGGATTCGAAGAGTTTAACACATAGTATTGAAGTTCTCCAGTGATAGACTTTATATTGTTTTCATTGCATATTGTTGATAAAACCTTCAATTTGAATTGTGAACTTAGTAAATCATCTTTAGGGAATAAGAAAAACCTTTTTTCATACTGAACAAACAAAGTTGGGTCGTGGGCAGCCATGTAGAGTATACTTTGTAGTATAAAGACTTGAGTCTCTGCTGAGCTTGTCTGAAGTACTCTGACAAACGACGCAGATATTTGAGACTCTTTGAAGGTCTTTGGTGGACTTAAATGGAAAAATGCTCTACCTACTGCCAAAATCACAGCTTCATTCCTGCAATAAGTTAGGAACTTTATAGAATCCAAAAAAAGTTTCAAATCAGGATCAAATTCAACATCATAAACAGGATATGGGATTTCATTGTAATTATCTGGGAGAAGAATAAATTCAGTCTCATTGGTTGCTTTGTTAAAGATCTTTGGTTTTGGTAAAAATTTTCTAGAATAGTCAGTCAACAATTCTATAATGTACACTTGTGACCATTCATCAAAATCTTTAATAATAGAGCAAAAACGACGATAGTGGCCATGGAACATCTCAAAATTTTCGGGGCAAATTATTCTAAACGCCAAAATTGTTGTGCTCAAAACATTGATGTCTTTGTCCTTGAGCAATTTCTTCAAATGTCCCATCAGTTCCTTTGTCGATGAAGATCCATAGTTTCGGTAAACCTTCACAAGTGAAATAGCAGCAGCTTTTCTAACACTAGGAGATGGATCATTGGTACATTTCTTGATCCCTAATTGTACAATTGGGTATATTGAAGATATTTTGATTTCTGACATCACCCTAATGGCAAGTGATCTAACTTGGTCATTCTTATCTCCTAAAGACTTTTGTATGGCATTTATAGATAGCAAAGCAACATCATTCTCCTTGTCAGCATATCTCAATAAGTACGTGTAGACCAACTTTCTTATCTTTAAACTTGATGACGTGACATTTTTAACAACATCTGTAAAGTATTGGGAAGCGTCTTCACCACTAGAAATCAACGAAACAACATACTTCAACCCCTTTAGTAAATCTCTCTCCGACCTAGAACTGAGGAGATTTGACACTTCTCTAGGTCTTATATTGTCAGGAGTTTCTGCTAGTTTGGCAGAAGCAGCAGCAGCAGCTTCAAGAGTTAAATCTCTAGCTGATTCAAGGACTGAGGTAATTCTAAAAATGGAATCTGACATGTTTGCGACTGTTAGTGTGCAATTGAGAACAGCTAAAATCCAAAAGAGCCCAAAGATCTTATATCTATTGTATAACTACCTCAGAGAATGGGTTTGTGGGCGCCAATGGTTGTGCTTGTGATGATTATGGTTGAGTTTTGTGTTTCGGAAGCTAGTTTGAAGTTTTGGCTGTCTTTTCGTTTTAGCGATTTAGATTACATAAGCCACATCACGAATAGACTTCAAATTTTATTACCATCATCATTATTAATCTTATTATCATAACTCCTTCAACTACAATTCTAAATTTCAAGCTTTCGTTTCTGGTCTTTCGATGTCTACTGGAATCAGTTCAAAAAGACAAAAAACGTTCATTGAATCTTGTATGAATATATGTAAATGAGCTACCACATAAATTGAGAACTAATTAAAATACAATTTTTGTAACGATCTATTTGTAATTACTTGGATATTTGTAGTCTGAAATTTCATAAAAGTTTTCTTTGATGTTTCTGATTGAAACAAATCTTGAAACAATGTTACCACCACCAGCTTTGTCATTTGTACCACTGGCTCTAGCACCACCAAACCATTGTTGACCAACGACAGCACCTGTTGATTTATCATTGATGTAGAAATTACCGGCTGAATAACGTAATTTTTCTTCAGCTAATCTTATAGCATCACGATCTTTAGCAAAAACACCACCAGTTAGACCATAAGCAGTTGTTGTATCAATTTTTTCAAGGACAGATTCGTACTCAGCATCTGGGTAAACATAAACAGTAAGTAATGGACCGAAAAATTCATTCTTCATAAATGGATGATCTGGATTTGTAGTTTCAACAACAGTTGGCTCGATGTAGTAACCAGTTGATTTATCAAATTTACCACCAGAAACAATTGATAACTCTGGATCAGTTTTAACACTTTCGATGGCAGATGAGATTTTATCAAAACTTTGTTCATGAATGACAGGACCCATGAAACCATTCAAACCTTCGTGTGAGGAGGTGTTAGTTTGTTGAACATCTTTTAAGTATTCAACAAGAACGGTTTTGAAATCATCCCAGACTGAGGTTGGAACATAAGCTCTGGATGTAGCAGAACATTTTTGACCTTGATATTCAAAAGCACCACGTAAAGTTGATAAAGCGGAGTGGACAACTGAAGCAGAAGGATGAATGACATGGAAGTTTTTACCACCAGTTTCACCAACAATTCTTGGGAAGTCTCTGTATTTATCTAAAGCAACATTATCTGAAATTTTCTTGTACAAATTTTTGAAAACTCTTGTAGAACCAGTAAAATGTAAAGCAGAAAACTCAGAATCATTTAAAACAACATCAGTAACTAAATTAGGTTCACCAGGAACGAAATTAACAACACCTTTTGGTAAACCAGCTTCTTCCAAAATGGTCAATAACAAATAGTTTGATAAAGCAGCGGTCTTTGATGGTTTCCAAACAACAGTGTTACCCATTAAGGCAGGAACACCGACAAGGTTGGCAGCAATAGCAGTGAAGTTGAAAGGAGTAACAGCATAGACAAAGCCTTCTAATGGTCTGTATTCAGCCCTATTCCAGACACCTGGACTAGTTTCAGATGGTTGGGTTGAGTATAATTCTTGCGCATATTTAACGTTGAACTTGAAAAAGTCAATGGTTTCAGCAATGGCATCAATTTCAGCTTGGTAAACATTCTTCCCTTGTCCCAAGATTGTAGCTGCAAGCATATCATAACGATATTTTGTACTAATTAGATCAGCAGCCTTTAGGAAGATAGCTGATCTGTCAACAAATGAAGTGTTTAACCATTTTTGTTTTGATTCTTTAGCAGCACGGACAGCGTCTTCAACATCACTTTTAGTGGCTTGTGTAACATTTGCAAGTTCTTGTGAAACTTTGGCTGGGTTGATTTGTGGAACAGTTTCTCTTTGTGTATCTTTCCCGTAGATTCTCTCACCATTAATCACAAGAGGAATATCTAAAGACCCGTTATCTGTAAATTTGAGAATTGAAGCTCTTAATAAATCCCAGTCAACTGTATCAGTTTTACCAAATGGCTTTACTGGTTCATTCTTGATGGTTGGTGCTTGAGGTGTTGACAAATGGGCGATAGTTCTTTTGCTTTGGAAGCCCTTCAAGCTTAATCTTTGACAAGATGCTAAAGACAATGTCTTTGTAGCATTTAACAAGTTATTCTTTGACATTCTAAATAAATGCAATGGAGATGTGTAGAAAAACTAGTTACTGAGAAATAGCTTTAGAAGATGAAAATAAAAATGTGCCTTTTCTCTTTCTTAAATATCTAATATCTTCTATGATCAGATGCGGTTTTTGTAGATGGTGCATCGCTCGTTGAGGACTTCCTACCCATCTAATCCCGCTATTGGGATTTTAACCGGTCAATGTTAAGCGAACGCGTCGGTTAGGTTCTCCCAATGTAACTGGAAAATTTTCAAAATTAGCTGACGACTTTGAAAACTTTGTCACAAACATAAAAAAGCGCTATATGAAAATTCGCGAAGGAGAATAGGGCATTAGAGGCATTAGCTTGCAAGCTATTGATGGATCATTAATCTGTAGTTTACAAAAGATTTATGGAAAGCGAGGGGTATTACGAACTAATTAAACCTTACAGGACCTTATAGTTAGACTTACACTTTTATTCCATTCTTTCAAAAAAACTAAATTGTAACAACATGTTCCAACAACTACTATGCAGTCAAATATGTCATGACCCAAAAACTTCAACTGTCAAACATTAGCATGTTCGAATATTTCTGACTCTTCTTTTAGTAGTTGCTCATTAGTTTTGACTTTGAAGCTAAGAATTAATGCACCTATTGTAGCAAAACCCCCAAACCTGAAAACCCAACCTAAGCTGTCATCAAATTCTGGTCCACTTGAACCGTCACCCTTAGAAGCTAATAATCTAAACAAGAAGCTACTCAGCAAAGAACTGATCACTTGAGGTGCTGCAACAAAAAAGTTATGTATCCCTAGAATTATACCTGCCTCATGCTCATAGTTCTCATATTTTACTGCTGCTTGATAATCAATGATGGTATGTTGCCCCGAAGTGGAGACAGCACTAGCTTCTTGAAATCTTGCCTTGATCTCTTTAATTCTTGAGATCTCTTCTGATATCAACACAAACGGGGCCCATAAAGCATGTCCCCATGTAATTCCTAGCACCGCAAATAGAAATATAGCACCTGTAGATGATCTCAAAAAGAATGTTGCAACCATACAAGCAATAAAAATCATATGTGAGATATACCATGCCCTTCTTACCGTTAGCCAGAGGCAAAACCTTAAGCGAAATTTTTCAAGAGCTTCCGATATAATGTTTCTTGGAAGTAGCGAAGATTCATTGACGCCAATACTTTCTCCCGCTCTTGATTCAATAGGCTGAACAAGAAGAGGCAGAAGTAAGTCAATTGCAAAAGATGTTATAGAATGAAGAAGAAGTGCCATTGATCCCCTTCTAATGCTTTCATCTTGTAATTCTTGAAGCTCTCCTGGTGTTAATGGTGGTGAATTGGGACCTCTGTTTTTGTAAAATTCATACTTGTAAAGCTCTCCAACATAAGTAGTGGTGTAAAATAACATTGGGAAATAACCTATCCATGCAAAAAACTCAGCCAAACACACGATTTTGACCTGAGGTGATAATCTCATCACACTGTGACTGGTCTGCTTATAGAGTGATATTATCACACTCCAACCGTTTCTTGGACTATCAATTCCTAATTCTTTAAGTCTTTTCTGATTTTTCTTACGTTCCACTCTGATAACAACATCTTGGGTTGGATCTCTTTCCTCAATAAACATCAATGAACAAGCACAACAAACAATCAACGTAAAACTGGCAAATACTGCTAAGACCTTAAACTGTGTGTTACCTAAAAATGGGAAGACATTTGTTAGCTTTATAGAGCCCATAAAGTAACCTATGATATTGAATCCTCCAATCATAATGGCTGCCATAGCGTTTGCGATTTGCTGTTGATGAGTTGCAACATTATCCACAATGAACGCTCTGGAAGCAGCTTGAATTGCACTTATGGAAAAATCTAATAGATATACACCCAATGCGGCAAATGGTATGGTTGCACGCTTTATTATGTAGTCTTCAGTTTCTTTTGGATAAAAAAAACCAATCAAATCCACAGAGTTACTCAAATAAATCAACGAAAAACAAGTAGCTAAGCATCCGCCTATGATGAATGGCTTTCTGCGACCTAATCTATACTGACAATTATCACTAAAAATTCCAATTATTGGCTGACCAAGTGATCCGCTCAAAGGTCCGGCAATCCACACTAGGGCCAAAGTATGCTTTGATATTCCAAGTGATAGCAAAAATGGAGTACCTTCTGAGAATTCAGTGCACCAGGACAGCTGTAACCCTCCTATTATAATTGTCAACATGATGATGTAAAAAAGGGATCTATGTGGATTAATTGCATCTTGTATTTCATCAAGCCTTGAAGAAGATACGATACTGTTGTTGGAGCTCGAATGATATAATTGTTCCCTATTTTGGTTATTGCTCGAATCAATCTGATCGTCTTGTTGGACCCCTTCGTTATCCACCAGCAATGAGTTTTGTTCTTGGGATGTCATCGAGTCAAATTAGACCTTTTCTAACAGTCCTCTATCGATTTAGAATGAATATGTAGTGATGAAAAGATCTTACTTGCCACATGGGAGAAGGATACTAGAATTTGACATACGAATTTCCCCAGAGAGCTTTGTGGACAGAATTAAGTGTCAGCAAAAGATTTGTCAAGTGCACTACCGTATCTTATAAAAACGAAAACTGACGCGAAACGAAATTTAGATATTCTTCTTACAACTTCATATTCTACGATAATACTCACGATATTGATTAAGCTCTTCCTTAAACTCGTCCTTCTAGATATTATCTGAGTGACTTATGGAATGACCACCAATTGCAAGAGAAGATTCTCAACCGACGATGACGAAAATTTTCAAAGTCGTTTGAGTCAAAAGAAGCACCAGGACAGACAAATAACAACTACCATTCACAGTGAGTACCCAAATCCACCCTGAGGAGAATCTTAATTCTAACACTCGTGCCAGATAAAACAGTCGATATGATGATGTCCGCACAGGTTGAACTTCAGAGATGTCTCAATAAGAATGCACCAATTGTTGAAGAATTAGAATGCCATATTGAAAATTCACCATCTCAAAAACCTTACTGGCCTCAAATTGTCAGAAGCATTAACCAAAAGAATTGAAGAACTAGATTGCTATATATATGATTGAACGAAGTAACGATAATCCTGTTTGAAGATCGTGTGCTTGTTGATTTAAAGACACTGTCATCTTTGATAACTCAAATTCAACTAAACTAAAACCAGGTACTCAGTTATTTGTATCCAAACTAACAACTACGGAACTAAAATGTTTAAAAATCCAAATGAAGTGCCCAACTGTACACGTATATTGAACGTAGTATCCCCGTTTCGCGTCAATCAAGTCTAAGATGCACTTGACCAAAACCACAAAACCGCAAAAAGCAGAATTAAGGCGCGTCTTTATTAGTGATTCCTATGTTGCCTTTTCACATCTACACTCTTGCGTTACTATGTAATATCGTACTGGCATATTCTCGAATCGGCTTCCCGGAATTTCCATACTATCTTGCAAAGACTTAAAACTTACGCTAAATAGCTGATTGACTGAACTCGTTGCAGCCATATTCTAATGAAGCACTACAATGATTGTGAATACTGGAATGTTTAGAAGGATAAGAATAGATATTTTCAGTATGTCTTTCAACTTGTAGACGTATCACTGTCTCAATTAATTTGACAATTGACCTTAACGCTATGTCACTTGCTATGCTCAATCCTTTGCATATGTATATAACATTACAAAAAGTGATGTATGTTTATTCGTACAGACACTCAAAATATATACACAATTCAAACAGATGTGTTCATCTGCTCTAGATTAGTTCCTTTCATCGCAATCAACACAATAACAAAAATAAATACTGCTCGAGTAAAGTCAAAACTAATCTGCATACCTCATTGTGCTCCATTGGGTCCAATAAAAACAAATCACACAAATGTACCTTACAACAATTTAGCACTCGTCTGGAAGCGTAGTCTACCTCTCTTTTTTTTCTTTAATAAATAACATTTTTGTGAAGTTTAGCTAACACTGCAAGCTTCATTGTCGTACATCAAAACTTACATGAAAAATAAGACGAATTCAAAGAAAAAGCGTAGGCTCCCCTGAGTCATTAAAAATAATGCTAAACATTGATTTTTGGATCTTAGGAAGCCATTGATGATCTTTTGGTGGCACGCACATTTGGTTAATGGTGAAGCTGGAAATACTGCCAAAATCATAACTGTCTTGAATCAAAACGTCAGCAAGTTTTCGGCGGTGCCAAACACTTTAGGGCACAGTGGTTATACTGACAAATTTGAAATCACTCTCAAAGAACTTTATATATTATAACAAGACTTCACTTCTCAATTTAACTTTTTGCAACTAACAATAGCAAAGACCATAGTTCAAACCTTCACACTCTCACGACCACCATTGTCACTTTCTCACCTCGTGCTTGATAGAACAACAACATACTGATATAAATTATTTCAACCAACTAGCACATGTGCCATAAGCAAGAACAAAGGGAAGCTCCATAAGATGGCGAGAGCAGGAAAAAAACTTGAAACCATAGTAACGAACCAAATGATCGTATAATTTCTAGCCCGTGGTAACGATTGAAAATAAAAACCGATGCACTACAGTAACCAAAAAATCAATGTGGACTAAACTAATTCAGTATGTCCGGATACATCTGACTGGGGAGCTATTACACTAGTTCCGTCTTCAACCTCATATAATGTCTATTATACTGCTTAACTATAAGCTCCAGAGATATATAGAGCGCAACAAGAAGGAAAAAGAAGCTGCGATACTAGTAGAGGACATAGCATCACACACAATGCTTCCAACATCAGTCCTAGAAGAGAACTGCGACGCATCAAAATTTTCGCTACCAAATCACCATATTGTTCCAACTGACTTCGACTCCTACACTAAACGTTTATAATCTCATAACTTAGCGTTAAACTTATAGAGGGACATATACTCAAGTAGCTGAGAGTTGTGAGGCTTTTTGAGATTTTTCACCAAAGCAAAGAGCTTCTCGCGATATCCAATGAAGTAGGAGTAGCAGTTTTGAGCCCTATATGATTGGTAACATTATTTGTCCATCTCAGCTCTATCTGCTTCACCAGAAAGATTGTCATACCGGGCAGCTGCTCCTCTTTAACTATCTACTGACTTATGTGTGAGTTAAGGTCGGTGAAATCTGAAATTCTGTTAAGCTGTTTATATAATCTAGGCCAACTAGGCAACTCTTATTTTACTTAACACGGTTTCAGAACTTCGTGATTGTACTCCATACATGCTCTGCAAGAGCGAGCTTCAACACTTTGGTTTGTTTCTTGAGAGGTACTCCCTGAGCAGAAAACTCGAAATTTTCAGTTTGCAAGAATGTGCTTTAAGAGGATGTCTTCTGAAATAATGTGTTGCGCTCCTCGAACTCGTTAGATAAGTATGTTTGATACTCGATTGTAAGGGCCCGGCTTAAAAACGATAACATAAAATTTGACCTCAAATAAAGTAAGGCTATCTGCGAGGTTTGACTTTTTTCATTGAAAGGAAAGAAAATTCAATTAGCATGCGTCAAAACAACGGCTAGCGAAGAGCCCAAAGGGCGAATTTTGTTATATAGCATGTTCCGAATTTAAGTTGAAGTTTGAACATGACACTTTAGGCTTGGCTCTTGTTTTTCACTCTCTTCAAAGTTGTTAGAAGGGAAGGGTATTAATATAGGCTTGGTATTTAAATGTTGAAGGAATTCGTTAACAAACTACATTGAAGTAGATGACCATTCAGCTTGCTAACCGATGGTCTCATCCCTCTTTTGCAAGGACTTCAATATCAATGTAATTTTAAGCCATACAATGCACGTTAATAATTTTTGCGAAATAAGTCTTTACTATGTTTTTCTCTTCTCTATCATTTTTACATGGGGTAGTTACATTGTCGCAAGCTTCAACTGTGAATAAAACCTTTCACACTGCATGATTTAATAAATTGCATGGGCATTCTAGATAGTTACATCAAGATTTAGACTGTTGCGACTTTTTATAAATAATCAGAGTTTAGTTAGATAAAAAGGTAAAATAACGGAGGTTCTTACTTAGTTGGCTATCTATTTGACTTTCGATAATACTAGTGAGATGTATTTTAGGTATTTGTCTGCTTAGCGTGTTTGACGGTATTTTCGAACTAGCTGGACCCGCATGTGGATGAGCAGTTGAAGAAAAAAAGATTTATGTGGCATGAATTTTGTGTAAGCAACAATTTTACATATATTGGAAAGCTTCTTAATTCGCGAAAATTAACTTATTTTTTCAAAGATCTTCAAATGCTTGTACCACTGAAGTAAATAGTACGATTGAAAAGCTTTTGAGGTCATTAGCACACAGCTTTGGTATAAGATTGAGGTGTTGTATATACACTTTCAATGATATTATTCATTTTAAATTTTTAGACGCGCTTCTGGAGGTTAAAAAGTGGGTTTTGTGTTTCGCGAAAACTTGCCATCAAATCCCATTTTCAATTTCCATTCTCTTAAAGTGCTTGTAACATTTAAGTGAATATTATAATTGAGTGAGCTCGACAAGAGAGGCTAAAGATCTAGCATCACTAAAAAATTTAAAGTTCTGAACGCTGAAAAGGCGTATCTGTGAAGCATTTTGCGCGAGCACAAAACAGCGGCTCAAATCAACTTTAGCGATTAGACACTGAAGAATCGATATAATTTAATTTAGATCCAAGATGTAAGGAGTGAAGCTGACTAAAGTTGATTTCACTAGAGCGAGCTCAATACTAATCACTCATACCACCCGAAATTACTAAATTATGAAGAAATAGGTCCCTTTATCTTTTAGTTATTGATTTACCAGAGTATGAAGATGTTCTGGTGACAATTGAACGATGACTGGCTGATGTGCCACTATTTCTTTGTGGTATAGGATATATGAGAACCTGTATAAATAAATAGATGTCTTTATAATACATGAGTGGAATTTCTCATAATGGCATCAGTCAGTGGGTCAGAGATCAACAAGGTCATTGACATACACAATCAGTGTTGACCATCCATAACCTGCTGACTACTAATCTCATCCAACTATATGCTTAGTAATTAGTTGCTCAATACAATAGCACTGATTGTTTTGATAGTTTCCATACTGCATTATCAGTTAAAATAAACATATTTAATTTTTGTACCTATTTGACCACCAAAAATTACATGACTAAAGTTGACTCGATAAAAATAGACGTCTTTTGGACCAAACTCCAGTCTCAACTTCATGTCCCATTTCTTGCCCTTTTTGAATTCACCGTAATGAAGTTAAGTTTAACCCTATTCTGTTTTTTTATAGATGTGTACTGAAGGCGCTGATCAGCTTAGTAGAATTAATGTTTGCATCTTACATACCATTCGCTGGATTCTAGTCTCTTTTCAGCTATCCTTTTTTTCTCGTGTTTCCTTCCAAGTTTGAGGCGGAAGGCTTTCTAATAATTGACATCATAAGAACGTGAAGTTATGAAGCTTGAAAGATTTTTTCCTCTATATACAATATTTTCTAGCAAGCTAAGCTGAACGTTTTAATCATAGGAAGTTGTCATGAAGCACTTATATACCTCTGTACCAGTTGGCGCTGTCGAGAAACTCATTTTGTTGTGTTATAGGCTGTCAATTTCAAGTACAACACATATTTCTCTCATAGATGCGTGGCATAAACCAATTCTCATGTCTCATGGCCCTCATTTCTTGCTTCTTGTTCCTAATTTTTAGTTTCCTGTTCCTGTATCTGTACCGTTAGATACTAAGTCCTGACTTATCTGTCATTATTAATGGAGGTGTTTTTAGAAACATATCGTTAAAGGATCATGATCTTCGCACTGCTACGATATTTTTATATATATACACGTTAATATTACCATGATTACCCGACTTATGAATGTGAATATTTTCGCGAAAAGATAATCTGGTAATTCTAGTAAATGAAAAAATTCGCCAATACATCAATCAAGTTGTAGTATCAATACTTTGCATTTTGGTTCAACTAAGCATTCCACAAGATGTTATACGAACTTATTGCTATTGCTCGTGTTATGAATCCTCTAGAACATGCTAAGGAAGCTAAAGAGTGAGTCTAGTACATCCTCAATAATGAGAAAAGAGTCTAAACTAACATCAGAATCAAAGAGTCGCTACCACAATCGGAAGGTTGATCATACAAAATAGAGGTGTTGTCAGAAAGATACAATCAATGGGAAATGAGACATTGCCAAAAATAATGAGAAAAGATCAAGAACATCATTTCCAGGGTCATAGATTCTTAATGTTATTTGATTCAAGTTCTCCAGTGCAAACAGAACTTCTACGAACATTGAAAGCTGATCCACGTATAATTAGATCATATATTGAAAAAGTAAATGATAAACATCTTGATGCTAGCTCTTCATTAGATAGAGCTAAACGTTGAAAAGGTTCTTGGGACTCATGGGTATATGTCTTAATAACGTTGAATATAAATTTGTAAATAGATTGGGAAATTTCAAAAGTAGTCATACATTTATTCTTTTTTCGACTACAGAACTCATCATTCAACACAAACATTTCTTATTAATTCGTTACCTCGTTTTGTATATTCCAGCTACTGAATGATTAATTGAAACTGAAACCATTTCGCCTTTCAGATCAGCAAATATCCATTCAGTAATGAAGACAACCTTTTATCATCAATCATATACTTTCATATTTACGATCTTCAGCTGGATCAACTGAAATAGTTTTGGTCACAGCGACGGACCGATCTGTATGAAAGAAAGGTAAACTATATTTGAAGCTTCCTCTCACTATTAAATCAAATGGATAATTAATTATTAGACGCCATTTGTCAGAATCGTTGTCAATCTTGTGATTCGGCTTATCATTACCATTATCTGTTGAATTTCTACCAGGATGAACCAACTTAATTTCACCTTTTGAAAAGGAATGATTTCTGTTGAAAAACCCACCAGTAAATTCCAGAGGAGTCTCAAACTTGGAAACACTTCCTAATAGAATAGTCTGGATACTTTTAGAGTCATCCAAATAATCTGGGGAATAAAACTCATCACCAAGGTGCGAAGACTTAGCAAAAATATCCAGTTCCACGTCATTAACCTCTACTGTGACAAATCCAGGATTAAATGCTTGGACTTTCAAATCAAACACTAACTCATCGACAGAAACAAGGATATCATCAATTGATAAGATTTGAACATCTTGAAGATCCTTAGTAGTGGCTAATAGGAAGCCAGCAATGAATCCAAACACCAATAACAATAAAACCAGAATGAAAAAATAGAAGAAATTTTTTAAAATCTGTAATTTTGAGTTCTTCTTTGAGTTGTAAAAGTTATGGGGTGAATATTGTCTTGATAATTGTGATCTATTTCTATTTTTTTTGTTGTTTTTCATTAGTCTTGAATTTGAATGTCTTAATGAATTATTATCCTTCACATCACCAAAACTTTGAGAAAGGTCACCTTGATCAGTGGATCTGAAGTTTGGAAATTTGCTTTTAAGATGATAATTCCTTGGGCTATTGTAACGGAGGTTTCCATTAGCTGCATTCACATTAAGCGGTGTCAACTCATCCTCATCCTCATAGTCATCATATTCATAAGTATCAGCGTAGTCACCACCATCAATTTCATGTTCCTCATCATACTGATCAATATAGTCTTCAATATTGACATCATCTGGGACACCAGAATATCTTCTTAGGGAGCTACCTTTAACTTCAAACAATTTAGATGTGGTGGTTCTAAGTTGGTTTTGTCTTTCGTTGGTTGAACCACGTATTAAGCTTGCGTTGCTTGGTTTTCTGGAAGTGTTTCCATTATATTTAGTAAAAACCTTAGATTTTTTATCATTTTTACTGGTCTTGTTGTTATTGCTTTTGACATCGTTACTATTATTACTGTCATCGGTGATTTTGGACTGTGGGTTTGATTCTGGTTTGGTAATCTTTGATTGATCAGCTTGTAAATGCTCTGATAAGTTATCATGCGACTGTTGATCACTTTCTTTTTGTATTGACCCAGTCAAGCTTTGAGCATTAGTGATGGTTGTGTTGTTGCTATTGCTCTCCTTAGTAGTGATGGTGTTGGTGTTGACATTATTATCAGACTCATCCTCAGTATCAAATGATCTATTAGTTTGATCCTTAGAATCATCATTAGTTAAAACTATATGTGAAGCATTTGTTGGAGAATAAGGTTGAGATGATGTCACAGGCATGCTGATGTTTCTTTGAGATATTTTCCTAAGGGCCATTGGATTCCCTGAGCCTAAAACAGAAGATACACCTGGAGTTTTGTTCAGTGGTAAGGTATTGGAAGTGTTCAAAGCATCTGGGGCACTTTCATATACAAAAGTTTCTTCAGAATCAGAGTCAGAGACGTCGCCAACGGCGTTGGCAATCTTAGCGGCGAATAAATCAGCTTTAGTAGCTCCAGGTTTTGAAATATTAAGATGACTTTCTGCTGGATTTAGCCTTTTATTCATATTTCTCACCGATCCGTTAAGACTTATGGCATCATTATCATCATTTGGTAAACTTTGAACATTATTTGTTGTGACTTGATTATTTTGACTATTTTGATCAACAAACAATGTACTTTTTTTGCTTCTTAGAGATGAGAGATTATTTGGTATTGTGGGGTTATTTGACATCAACTCATTATTTATAACGTTGGCAGATGAAGCAATGGGTAATGTGACGGACGGAACTTTTGAAGCATCAACAGTTTCTGTCTCCACAATCATGTTCTTGGTCGTGTTGGGGTTTTTTGACACCTTCTCATTGGTACTTGATCTTGAAAACAAAGGCCTTATCAGCTCTTTTTTTTTATTTGGCGGCATTTGTGGTAGTTGACTCTTCTGTATTGCAGTTACATCATTACTTTCCCTTTCAGTTTTATTATGCTTATTTGTTGAGTTGTTCCCACTGGTATTACTAGCATTAGTATTAGCATTGATAGTATCCTGGTTATTGGAAGAATTAATATTTGGAGCTGATGTTGCGGAAGATTCTTCAGCCTCATTTTGAATGTTCAACTTCAAAGATTCATTATCACTCATCATGAAGCTTTCTTCTAGCTCAAAAACAACTGTTTGTTGTTGAAGTAATATTTAACAGATAAAAACACACCGATTGACAATCAATCTTGCAAATGGCAAATACCGAAATCTAATATAAAACGAGCAAAGCTTCTCTATAATGACCAAAAGATGGGTGTAGGGCTTGTGCGTCTAGCTTTAAGAGGATTATGGTGGCACTCTTAAAGGTTCTGTCCAAGCTGAAGCAAAAGTTAGCCAGCTGTTTCGATTATTGTGGAAGTTGTTGATGGTGTCAGAGTTGCTAAACAAGCTCTCATTTTGTAGCTATCTCTTTTTTTTGGATATGGTACAAAAAAATTCCAACTATACGGAGGGTCTAGATCTCGCGTCGTGTGCGTCTGAGACCTAGCATTCTCTTTATATTCGGCCTAGGTCTGTGTCTTGGTGGGACTAGGGTATGTATACCAAAACACAGCAAGACTCACATTTTTGTTTGTTTTGGTGGTGTTGTGATGTTTGTGTTTGGCTACGATTTCACTTAACGTCAAGCTGAGTATGGTGGAAAAGTGAGTGAATACAAAACAACCACATATACCTCGTACTACCATCGCTGACTTGAAGATTATTGAAGTAAATTTGGGGAGAATCTATTAGAGAATTGTTTGTGGAATCTATCATTATCTCTCAAATGCTGAGCTTCCAATCTCCCTTAGGTAACAATCAAAATCAGAGGCACAATAACAAAAATGGAGATCAACCACAAAACACAAAATTCAATGGGAATAACAAATTTGGCATAAATCAACAAAGTTCGTTTGGACCAAACTTCAGTAATAAGAATGTGTTCCAGAAGAAAAAGCCTAAGAATAAAGAGCCAGGAACAGATTCTACAAAAGTTTCAAAATCATTAAATGGTTCAAATCAACTTCCCAACTCTCGTCAATCTACAAATCTTGGTTTACTTAAAGAAGATTTAGACTTTGATCATATAATTGGTGGTTTCGATACCAATTACAACTTATTTCAAAACTTCAATCAGAATCAACGCCCGGTACCCAAGTTTTTGATTTACCAAAGTCCTGTATTAAAAGCTGGTCCAATACGTCAAGATGAATGGGATAGATCCAATCAACAAAAAATGCATCAACTAGAGCAAAATACGAATGATGTCTCTACACTATATGAAGATTTTCAGAAAATGAGGGATAAAGAACGTAAAGTTATGGAAGATAAAGGTTTAGTGGATAAAGAAGATACAAGAAAAACACTTGAAGATGCTATTTCTTTTCAAGGTTCATGTTTGGAAATGTGTCCAGTATATGAAAGAATAAGGAGATCTATTGAAAATGATGTTCGTAAATATGAAAAGGATCCAAACGGTAAAATTTCAAAAGATAAAGCAATAAAAGCGTTTTCAAGACCGGCTGCTGGTCAACCACCACCATTGCCATCAGACGTTAGACCACCTCAAGTGTTGTTCAGAACTTTGGCTTACATTATTGATCATATTCTTGATGAGCTACCAGAAGCACAATCATTTATATGGGATCGAACCAGGTCTATCCGTCAAGACTTCACATACCAAAACTATTTTGGCCCAGAAGCTATGGATTGTAATGAGAGAATTGTCAGAATTCATATATTGACTCTTCATACAATGGCAAAAACTAGGTCAGAGTTCTCCCAGCAGCAAGAATTAGAACAAATGAATAAAGCTTTGAAAACTTTATCAGAAATGTATGCTGAATATAAATCTAGAGGTATTGAAGCACCTAATGAGGCTGAATTTAGGGCATACTACCTTATAAGTCAACTGAGAGATCCTGAATTAGATAGGGAGATTCAATCATTATCGCCAAGTGTTCTTCAAGATGAAAGAGTTCAATTAGCGTTGAACTTGAGGAACTTGGTACAAACCAATATTATCGAAAGGGGATTTCAATCAACTGAAGACGTTCTGAATCTTTACAAGAACTTTTTTCAAAATTATTCTTCGGGCCAAATTCCTATTTTAATGTCATACCTTTTGGAAATCCATTTGAATGAAATAAGATTTTATGCTGTCAAGTCTTTGAAAAGGTCAGTTCATGCCAAATCAAAACCATATCCGTCCGACTATATGATTCAATTGTTATCCTTCAATGACTTTAATGACTTATCCAGTTTTGCTGATTATTACGGAATCAAACTTACAAAAGAGAATGGAAATGTTTTTGTTGATATATTATCATTAAATCATGCTTCACACTTAATACCTGACCAAAAGCCATTAAGACAAGCATTTTATGATAAGCATGACTTTAAAGTGAAATCATATCAAGACCTGATTGGAAGTGGTGTTATAAACGTTCAAGCGCTGGATATAAATATTGAGCAGGAATCTTTGAATGGATCATCAGCCACTGCTGGTCTTCAACTTGACGGTGCTGAACAACCATCTCAACAGCAACAATATCCAAGTGAAAAGGCTCATAATTTCAGTTTTCTATTTCCTCAAAATATAAATGGCCCAAAACTTGACAAAAAAGGAGATGAATCCAAAGCTGAGGAGTTGAAAAACCTAGAGAAAGAGACAATGTTAAAGAAAAAGTTAGAAGAAGAAAGAGCTAAGAAAGAACTAGATAGAATAGAAGCGGAAAGAAAAGAAGTGGAAAGGAAACAAGAATTAGAAAGACAAAGAGCGTTGAAGTTAGAGAAGGAAAAATTGCAAAAAGAAGAAGAAAATAAGAGGAAATCTGAGTTTATCCAATCATTATCAAAAAACTTGACTCATAGTATTATTAAGACTACTGTGCAGCAAGAGGTAAATGACATTATAAGTCCAATCATAGAGGCCCAAAAAGCCAAAAAGCTTATGAAAGCATCAATATTAAACTCTTTCAGTGAAGGCCTTTTTGCAGCTTTTATTGATGAATTGGTATACATAGAATCATTAGAAATTTTGGCTCATAACTTTAGGAAAACGAAGTTGAGGAAAATGATTGTTAAAAAAGTTGTTAAACTTGCTAAGGAATCACAAGAGAAAAATGAAGTGAAGAAGAGGAAAAGAGAAGAGTTTTTAGAGGCTTCAAAAAACTTTGGTATTCCCAAGGCTGTATTGAAAAGAAAGAAATTGAATCAGGTACATGGTCCAGTGAAAACTTTAGAGAGAGAATCAGACAAAATTGATCTTGCACCATTAAATTTTCATAACTTGATTGAAAATTTGAAATCTAGTACTTTTGATAAATATGAGGCTTTAGTTTTTTTCCAAGATCTCAACTCCACACGATCTCTATTTCTAAGGAAAAAATTATCTATCGAAAACTCTTTAGAAAATGTGATAAAACAAAAAATGGTTGATTTCAAAATTACAGGTACTGATCAAATCAATCCAGCGAAGTTCAACAATGTAAACCTTTTGATATTTAATTGTGATGGAATCGAAAAAGTCAGGGAACAAAAATTGCTATTAAAAGAACTGATTAATGGTATCTCTTTAAATTCAAATTTCAAGTTCGAAGTGCTGATTATATTTTGGGAAGTAAAAGCTACAATAAAGCTAACCAAGCAAGATATCTTGAGAGAACTCAATTTCAAAACCAATGATGTGATTTTGGGTGTTGATGTTTTAAAAATTGATTCTAGTTTAAAAATTGATTCATTACAGCACAAACTCAATGAACTCGGTACTAGGTTTGGCTTAACAGCTAGAGGTGAATATAATTTAAGGTATACTGCAACAAACAAACTGCAGAATACTGAACAGAATAAGAAGGATAAAAAGAATAATACGTTGAAGGTTTTCCAAGATGATGATAATGATGTTTCCAGTAATAAATTTTATAAACATTTGCAAAAACATATTGAAGCATCCCCTAAAAGAGGTAGTATACCTAAATTGTTATCCAATTCAAGTAAATTATTAGATGTTGAAAAAAAATCAAAGCCAAAGATCGAAGTTTATAGTACCCCAAGACCAAAATCAAGTGAATTATTACAGACTCCATCGTTTTATAATGATAGTACAGGAAGTTCAATATCAAATTTATCAAATATAACATTTGCAAATCAATCAGCTTCAACGCCGCTAATTATCAGTAAGCCATCATATGCACAGGTTGTTAAAAATTCATTGAAAGAGGAGGAAACCAAGAAGGATGAAGAAGAGAAGAACGTACCGAAAAGCATATTAGAATTAAGAAAGTTAGCAGCTAGCGTTCGTGAAAGACACGGAAAGAAAAGTTAAAAAAATGGGAGAGTTAATGCAAATAAGGAAAAGAGAAAAAAGTATATATAGCATCAATTGCATTGTTATTCAGTTTTACATTATATTATAGTTTCAATGGCATAGTTTAGTTTAAAATTACACAGGAACATTGTAGTTATTGCATTTATATAACAGAGAACCGAAACATAAATAAGAGTCTGTGATGATTCAAACTGTCAGCGATGTGATGAGCTATTGCAATCAACAAGCCAAAAAGAAAAAAAAAATAAGAGATAACAATAAGCAAAAGAAGGCACATATGATAAAAATTGAATGATTTTGTTAAATATCTTGAGATACCGAATAGTTTTCATAAGAGAAGAACCTCCTCTTCTGACACTGAGCAAATAATATTTCCCTTGTAATATTCTGCAATTTATATCCAAATTTTTCCATCAAAAGAATGCACACAGTTTCATAACTTTCCTAAAAATAAACTGATTTTTTATTTGATGAGATAAAATGTTTCAAGAAAAAGCAAATTAATATTATGAACTTATCCTCTTAGCTTATTGTAAGAGAAGTTTTTCAAGCAAGTTTAAAATCCAGCCCAATATAAACCATCTTGATAGTTATCACTATTGAAAAAAGTACCATTTCTTTTCTCTAATTTTTCAACTTGCCAATTCATAATACCAACAGATCTTTTCATATTATTTAATTCTTTAAGATCTTGAAAATTTTGTGATGGTATTAAATAAAAATTTGTAAACATTAATGGAATAATTGAACCTGCTAAGAATCCAATTGTACCTGTACGGAATGATGGATTTTTAATTATTGTCATTAGTTTAAGTGTCATTAGTTTAATAGATATAATGCTTGTTGATCAATTGATTAATTTTATTCTACTTTCACTACCTGATCTAATTACTCTAAATCAAAAAACGCAAGAAGGATTTTAATATTCATTTATAAAACTTGAATATAATTCCATAATTCCCAAATTATACTGATAAATTATATATATTAATTAATGAGGGAAATATCAAGATTTCAAATTACTAATAGTTCACATACTTCTGACGACCCAAAGAAATTTGAATATTAATTGCTTATGAGGTAAAGGGGTATATTTCTGACATCATATCATATCAATTCAATTGAATATTGGACGTACAAATTCAAAACCGCAAGGAAAGCCGTTGGGAAAGAAAAAATTATGCCACAAAAAATACTCCACATTTTGCCAGGGGCCCACAGCGGACAAATTGAATTATGTGATCACACAATTTTCAAATGGTATATAATATATAAGTTTTATGATATGTAATGTACATTGAGTAAATCAATTGATTGCTATGAAATTCATTCTAATTCACAAGAAAGGTGTCATTCAAATGATCATTTAAAAAAGTAAACAAACCTAAAACTCAATTGATTTACGTGATCTAATTGATTGATAAGAAGAAAGATTGAGGGAAATGAGGTTAAACTATGATCTGGTAAAAGAAACATTCAATTTAAAATCATTGATTTGAAAATTGTTGAGTTGCTTTAAATAATATTCTAATTGTTATCAGAATTTATTCCTTTTATAAATTACTATAGCTAGGTTAATTAAATAATAAAATATTGTATATTGTAATATCATTAACATTAATTTCATAACCCATAAAATCATCTAAAATAAATAATAAAAAAATTGATTAAAAAAGTAGAAAAAGAGTGTAATAAGTAACGAAGGGACATAAGGTTGTTTTTATTTGTTTTATTGTCTGTTTAATTTCAATGATTGAAGTAATTCAATTTTTCTTTTTAAATCCAAATTTTGCAAAAAAATTAGCAGTTTTAGAACTACCTTCATCAACTGATTTTGATTTTTTAAAAGAATTTGAACTTAATCTTCTTTCATTAAAACCAATTGGATTACTATTATTTGTTGAAATTTTTGTAATTGGAGTTGAATTATAAGATCTTGTTTTTTGAATTTGATTTGAACTATTTGAACTATTTAATGAATGATGATGATGATTATTATTATTATCATCATCTAATAAAGATTTAACTTTATATATTCCACTTGAATTATTTGAATTTCTTCTTGATGAATATGGTGAAGTTGAATTTGATGAATAAGTACCTGAATTATTATTATTATTATATTTTGGTATTGATAAATTATCACTAAATTTAATTTTTGGATAATAATTTGATGGATTTTCTGCATAATCAATTGATTCAGATCTTGAATTTAAATGTGAATTTGAATTTGAATTTGAATTTGAATTTGAATTTGAATTTGAATTTGAGTTTGAATTTAACATATGATCACGTTCAATTGTTTTATAAGCATCTGAAATTTGATTTAATTTATCAAGATATACATCTTGATTTACTTCATCAGTTGTTGGTTCAACATCAATGGTTGGAGTAATTGGAGAAGTTGGAGAATGCGATGATGGTGATAATGATGATGGTTCTAATGATACTGATGATTTATCAATCAATAAATCAGGAATCATTATAGTAGGAACATTTAAATTTTTCATTAAATAATAAGGTAATTTAACATAATTATTTTCAAATTTAACAGTTAATCTATTTGAAATTAAACTTGAAATTAAAAAAAAAATTGGATTATAAAGATTTATTGAATTTTTAATTAAATTTTTAACATTTTTATCTTTTATAAATTCAATTGTTATTGAAATTTTTAAATATTGTTTCTCTAAAAGTTCAATAGCTTTAAAAATATATGAACTTAATGAATCACATTTTGTTCTTATAAATTCACAATCAACTATATCTTCTTTATTATTAGATGAGATTGAATCATTAAAACTTGGTGGTAATTGACTAATGATAACTAAATGATCACCATCAATTAAAAAATTCTTTAATACCCAATTAATTGAATCCCAAGTATGTTTACGTCCACTTATATAAATGACTAAATCACGTAAATTTTCAGGATATTCTTCAAAATCTTCATTTCTATCATCATCATCATCATCATAATTATCAATTGTATTACCATTATCAGCAAGTAAACCTTCTGTTTCTTTATTATTTTGATCTTTATAAATATCTGCAATATATTGAGTCATATCTTTATGTCTAAAAGTAACAGAATAAGAATTAAAATTAATTGAATCTGAAGATTTTAAAATTTTTCTATTATTATTAATTGTAATACCAACTAATTTATCAATATTTGATAAATTTGAAACTTGATTTTTTGCAGGTTTTTTAGAATCAATTGAATTTAAATTATGAAATGGTAAATAATTATCACCATCAAATTTAAAATTATTTAAATCAACTCCAGTTCTAAATTGTTGATCCATTGCTAAAATTTCTTCATTTGTCATTTCAACAAGTGATTTTTTACGTTGTTGAGATGGTATAATTGATGGGAATGAATTCATTTCATCATTTTCATTAAAACTTTTCGGTATAGCGTTTTGATCATTAAATTCATCGTTTTTATTATTTCCACAATTTTCAACATAATTTTTCTTTAGTATAGATTTTTCAGGTGGAGGTGGTAATTTTGGAAATTTTCTTCTTGTTGTTAATTTAAAATTATTTTTATTATTATGATTTTTATTATTAATTTCATTAAATGAATCGAAAACTTTATATAAATCTTGATGTTTTGAATAAGAAGGATCATAACCAAAATTTAAATCTAAACCTCTTTTATTTGTTTGAATTGATGTATTATTTGAAGAAGAATTTTGAATATTATTCATATATTGTGGAGGAATATGAATTGGGTCATCTGGTTCTACTTGAATTTGAGGATTCAAACTGTCAAACGAGACACGACGGGTGTAGACAGTAGACATTACCTATCTAGCACTTGTGTGGATCAAATTGATGGATAACCAAAAGTATTGAAGCAAAGGATAACAGTAGTTCTTTATAACTTTCCAAATATAAAGGGAGAAGTAGATGAAATTCAGGGTTCAAAGTTCCAAAGTTCCAAAGGTCCAAAGTTCTGGAGTTTGAGCTATTCTGATGTGACAAGTGTGGCCTTAATGATGATCTGACGAGTATCTTTGGCAAGTACAAAAGTTGTGATGAGCTGATTTCCAATGGGAATGTATCCAAGTGTACAACAATTGAATGAATTGAACAAGGTGTATGAGTTGAATAGTAAGGAGCATACAACCATACAACTGTCCTCTCTTTTATATTCCCAATTCCCAATTCCCATTTCCCATTACCTCGCCACTTGTTTGTGCCAAGTGCTGCTGCAATTGAACCAGTGGCCGCAGCACTTTTGTTGATATTGATATTTGATATTTGATATTTGATTAGCAATTGTATAAGGAGCCAGAGTACAATACATATACATTCTACAACAACAAATCATAAACACATAAATCAAATATATATATATATATACACTTACTCAACATTGGTGAATGGATTCAATGCATGAACAGTCAAACATGGTAAGGCCATCCCAATCTCTGCCCTCAACAAAATTGGAATATTGCCCAACTCTTTAATTTCTTGGATATAATCTTCTCCTTCAATACGTAATGTTAATTCCTCAAGATATGAATCAATAGCCGAGGATGACGAATTTGTTGATGATTTGAAATTCTTTAAACTATCAATCTTGGAACTAGAACTTGTACGTTCATTAAACATTCTTCTGGATCCTCCATCAATTGGTGTAGTTGGTAATGATTGTGTTGTAAAACCTTCTTCACTGAAATCACTTGATCCTGATCCTGAACCACTATTACCAACATTACCAGAATCACTTGTACTTTTTGTTGAAGAATTTAATGATGATTCATTACTACCATTTTTCAATGAACCATTTGGAATTTGAAATCTTGGTGGTGATAATTTTAATCTTTTCAATTCTTCAATTAAATCATTTGAAATTAATGAATCTCCAATTTCACCAACTTTTTCTTGTGCTTTTGCAATTTCATTTGCACTTGTTTTAAATTTATTTTTAATTGAATTTCTATATGATAATGGTTCACGTTCATCATCTGGTATATAAGTACCACTATCAATACCTTTTTCCCAATATAATTCTAATACACCATTTTTTTTATCAAATTCTGCCTTTTTCAATGGTAATTGATCACCATGAACTCTTTTTTCAATACCAAATTCTGGTAAAAAAACATCAAATGCACTTTCATAAACTTGTAAAATTTTTCCCATAACAATTAATTGACCAGTTTTTTTACTCATTTCATTAATTGTTTGTGATAATAATAAATGAATTGATTGATCTTGTGATGCTTTTGCACAATCTTTTTTAAAATTACAATATTCTGCAGTCATCTTTAATGATTCTAATTCTTCATTTGATGCAACTTTAATTTCTTCAACTTCATCATCATCATCATCATTATTATTATCACTTGACTTCTTTAAAGTTGCCTTTAATTGTCTATGAACAAGAAAATCAGCATATCTTCTTAATGGAGATGTAAAATGAGTATATAATGGTAAATTAAAATAAAATGCACCAAAATTTTCAGGTTCAACTTTACCAGCAACAAAATATTTTGATCTTGTTAAAGATTTATATAATAAAATTTCAACACATTGTCTTGTAACATCATTTGAAATTGATAAAATTGAATTAATTAATTTTGATGATGATGATGTATCAATTTCAATACCTAAATTATTAATTTTTTTTTTAAAAGTTTCTAATTTTGTTAATGTTGGAATTGTTTGTCTTCTTAAAAATGCACAATCACCTAAAATTGCATAATTTTTTTGTGCAATTGTACTATTAACTTTATAAAAAATTTCATTTAAAATTGAAGCACTAAAACTTGATTTAAATAAATTTAAATGTAAACGAACTTTTTCATCATCAATTTGATCAATTAAAGTTAAATTAACATCATTATTTAATTCATTATTTTCTAATCTTTGACGTCTAAATTCTCTTGAAATTAATGAAATAGTTTTAATATAATCTTTTGAAGCTGAAGAAATTGCAGAATCATAATCATTTTGAGCAAAATCATAATCATCACCACCATTTAAAATTAAATCAATTTGATCAAATGTTAATCTATTTTTTGGTTGAATAAAACTTTCACCAATCCAAACATTTTCAACTTCAAATTTTCTTGTATCAATTTCAAAAACAACAGAAATTGATAAATTTTTTTCCTTTTTTTTAAAACTTAAAATTTTATTGATTGAATTTGGTAATAAATGAACAGTTTTTTGTGCAAGGAAAACAGATGAAGATCTTTTTCTTGCCTTTTTATCTAATAATGAACCTTCTTTAATAAATGTAGAAACATCAGTAATATGAACACCTAATTCAATTTTATCATTTGAAATTCTTTTAACATGTAATGCATTATCACTAATTTCACCAGTTTCACTAATTGCTAAAACATATTCATTTGAAAAATCTCTTCTTTTAGAAAATTCAACTTCAAAATTAACTTCATTAATTTCAAAATCTTCACGTTCTTTACCAAATTCATCTAAATATTCTTCACAAAGAAAATTATTATCTCTTAATATAGCATCAACTTCAGTATTTGAATCATTCATTGGACCTAATTCAGAAACTAAAGTACCAAAAGGATGTAAAGAAGTAATTGGCCATCTTTTAATTGATGCAACAAATAATTTATCAGAATATTTTTCATGATTTTCAACAAAATCTTTTGGAGCTTGTTCAGTTGGAATTGCAATTAATGGAACTTTTTTATCAGTTGGTTTAAACCAAACAATTTTTGGTCTTGATGGAGTATGTTGTTCTTTTGCTTGTTGAGAAGGTCTTAATAAACCTAAAGTACCTGCAAATAATTGACCAGGAATACGATCAATAACTGCAACAACATGACCTGCATATAAAGGTTTATATTCATCATTAATTTCTTCTTCTTCAACTAATAATAAAGATTGACCTTCAACTTCAACATCATCATTTTTTTTCAAAGTTGGACGTTGTTTTAGCGAACCTTTTCTTTTTAATGAACCACCATTACTTGTTGAAGAATCATCATTATCATTTGAATCATTAATTGTAGTTGTAGTTGAATGAGTACTTGCATCATTATGAACATCATCAATAATAATATCAGAAGAATTGTTATTATTATTGTTATTATTATTATTATTATTGTTGTTGTTATTATTTGTTGATAAACCACCACCACTACTAGAACCAGAATTTGAAGAACCAATATTATTATCTTTTCTTCTTTTTTTCTCTTCTTTTTCACGTTTACTACTCCAAACTTCATCAACTAATAATAATTCTACTGCAACTAAATCACCTTCTAAAGCTCTATTACGATCTTTTGAACCACAAATGAAAATATCAGAATCTAATAAACCATCAGTTGAAACATAAGCATCTGAACGATTTTTTTTATTAACTCTTAAAGTACCAATAACAAGACGACCTTCTGCAACTAATTCAGGAATTGAAGATTGTGGTAAATAAGGAGCAAATAAAGATTTACGACCACCAACTTGACCAGGTAATTGAAATCCATTTAAAGAAGAAATTGAATTCCCACCATGAGAACCTCTTGAACGATGACCTGGAGTAAATTGAGGTTGAGGAGGTTCTAATAAACCATTTGATGGATTAATATTTGGAGATTCATATAAAGAATTTCTTGAAGGAGATAATTGTCTTTGATTTAATGATGATGCTGCTGATGATGATGATGCTGATGCTGATACTGATGCTGATGATGATGGATTTGATTGTTGAGATCTCCAATTCATATTCATATTTTGTTGAGCATTTGGATCAAAATTTCTTGAATTTGAACGAACATGACCAGATTGACGACGTTCATGATATGAAAAAGGTTGTTGAGGTGGAGCTAAAGAATCTTGAGAATGTTGTTGAGGAGATTTTGGAGGAAATTGGAAATTTCTTTGAGGAGAATGACCAATTGAAGATCTTGAACGACCATGATTATTACCACCACTACCACCTCTTGATAAATTAGAACCACCACCAGCAGTACTTGATGAAGGAGAAGGAGCATCAATAATAGTTGAAGGGAATTTAAATCCAGATGGTGGAGGCATTGAAGTATTTTCATCAATTTCTAAATTATTATTATTTGAAGAAGAAGAAGAAGAATATTGTTGTTGTTGTTGAGGAGTTGAAGGTTCATTATTTTTACCAGATCTTTGAGCTTGAACTTGAGCAGCAGCTTTTTTAGCTTCATTTAAACCAAGAGAATGTCTTCTATTATGACCCAAGTTACTATTATTATTATTATTATTGTTATTACTACCCTGAGGTGAATTATTTGAATTTAATTTTTGATTTGAACCAATAGTATTTGGCATTGCAAAAGAACCCATTGCACCAGTCATTGAAGATTGTGATCTTCTATGAGTATTTGAACCTTGACGTCTATGAGATTGAGGAGGTTGGAATCCAAGTTGTTGAGAACCACCACCATGTTGTTGAGAACCACCACCACCACCACCATGTTGTTGAGATAAAATTTGTTGTTGTTGTTGTTGAACTAAATCCAATTGACGTTGTAAAGTGATTTGTTCAATCATCAAGTTAGTTAATTCACTTGGAGATCTTCTATGAGCAATATGAATTTGTTTTGGATTTTTACCGCCCGTTGTTGTTGTAAATGAAGGTTGATTATTAAACCCATTATTTCTTTGTTGATGATTAGACATATTGGGAAGACTTGAATGTATGTAAGTATGTATATGAGTTTATAGCTTAAATGAAACTGATTGATTGGAATGATTTTGTTTTTTTTCCTTTTATTCTTATTTTCCTCTATTATTTCTTATTTCTTGATGATTTAATATTTTTGGGGGCGTTAAAAATATTAAAAACTAAGGGTATAAAGGAATTGAATGAAATGAATAGATGAGAAAGTAATCTTGTTGTAGTGAAGAGATTTAACAAGAATGAGATGATAATAATAATAATAATAATAATTAAAAAAAAAAAAAACAAGATTGATGATGACAAGGGATAATATTAATGTAGTAATGTAAATTAGTGTTGTTATTGAGATGGGAACAAAACCACACAACTGACAAACAAACAAAGAAAGATATTCTGTAGGATATCCAAAATGTGATTGAATTGAAAGAAGGAAGGTGTATAACAGACAAATGTTGTTCTATATAGAATAGAATTGAATTGAATGTTTGATGTTAAGTGGGATGTGATGAATGATGAATTGTTGTTGGTTGTGGTGGAAGTTTTTGGTGATGAAATTATTTTAAGGATTTCAGAATATTTGAAGCGCTGCGCAATTGCAAAATTTTATGGGCAGAGATTTATTTTTAGGCAGAGCTTTAGTTAGACAGAGACGTAGACAGAGACTTAGACAGAGCCAGCCGAGTGTAAGTAAATGAAGAGAATGAGTCTCGCTTAAGAGCCAGCAACGAGTAGTTGAAATACAATTAAATACAATTGAATACAATGTTTAGTCGCTTAGCCCCTGAATCAATAAATCAATAAATCAATCAATCATTCTCCCATAATACTGAGCAATCTCTAATTGCACAATAGCCACATAATATTTGAATACAAGTAGAATTAGCACAATGTTTTGAATCTTAATCATCATTGCTGCTATTTCACTTTATTATTATATTATATTATACTATATTTCATTATAATTATTTCACTGTGTCTAGATCTGTTGTCTTGTTCGTTTAAACAAGCTTTAAAGGGGAAACTTGTTGATCCATAGCAACAATATAGTATATTTATCTACAATTCCATTATTCATTATCCATTTAACTATTCACTATTCACTTCATTATCCATTTCATTATTCCCTTCCGACGTCTGTTCAGTGTTGAGAACTATTTTAAGAACACAGTAATGTTGTAGCGCTGGCTGTAGAGAAGACTAATCACAATAAACAACCAGCAGAAGGTTGACATAGCATAAGCTAACTATAACCATGTGTAGTCTTTCAACATTTATTATATTATATTATATACTATTATTATACTATTATTATACTATTATTATACTATAATATATTATTATTATATAATATCCCATCACTATCTACACAATAAATTCCTCCCAACGGCAAAAAACATGAAAACACAAGCGCTGATAAACAAACATTCACTTCAACACTTCAACACTTCAACACTTCAACATTATCAACACACAAGTCATTGCTCACCATCGTCTACAGGAATGAATTACACACTCATCTAAAGCTACTCTTCACAATTATCTCATCACATATACTGTCTTTACCCTTTAAAAGACATTAAAATCTATTGCAAAATACCCATCATTACATTCTCCTTAACCAATCTTATCATTAACTATCAACTACAATAACAAAAGAGCTACTATAATACATCAGTTAGTCATATTCACAATGGGTCAATTCTTATCACAACCATTAACTGATAAAACAGTTGAATATAAAGAATTACCAAAATTTTCTTATTGTTTAGGTTCAATGCAAGGTTATAGATTAACTCAAGAAGATGCTCATTCAATTAAATTTCATCCAAATACATCTTTTAAAGGAATTCAAAATGATATATCTTTAATTGATATGAAAATATTTGGAATTTATGATGGTCATGGCGGTTCACAATCTTCAAATTATTTAGCTTCAAATTTATCAAATTCAATAATCAATGAATTTAATAATAATAATAATAATAATAACAGTAATAATAAAACCTTTAAAACAAATCAAGGTTTAATAAATTATAAATTTAAAAATGCTTTTTTCAAAACTGATTATGAATTATATAAAAAATTTCAAAAAAAAAATTTATTAAATAATAGTGGTTCAACTGCAATTGTTGGTGTTATTATAAATAATAAAGAATTATATTGTTTAAATACTGGTGATTCAAGATTAATCATTTCAATAAATGGATTTGCTAAAAATTTATCTTTTGATCATAAACCAAATCATATTGGTGAATTAATTAGAATTAATGATGCTGGTGGTTCTGTTAATTTTAATAGAGTTGGTGGTATTTTAGCATTATCAAGAGCTTTTGGAGATTTTAATTTTAAATTAAGAAATTTTAAAAAATTTAAATTTAATTTTAATGAAAAGAATAGAGAGTTAGCTGATAATAATAAATTAGTTAGTGAAGAAACTCAAGTAACTGTTGAACCTGAAATAATACATCATAATTTTACAATAAATGATGAATTTATAATAATTGCTTGTGATGGTATTTGGGACGTTTTTAAAAATCAAGATTTAATTCAATATATAAGAAATCATTTAGTACTTGATTTAAAATTAAATGATATAATTACAAAATTATTAGAATATACTTTAACTTTAGCTAATCAAACTACTGGTGTTGGTTTTGATAATATGAGTATAATTATAATTGCATGTCAATATGATGATGAATCATTAACTCAATGGTATCAAAGAATGAAATTAAAAATTGAAATTGAAAAAGGTATAATATAAAAAAATTTCATACTTCTATATTATTTATTTAGCATCATAGCATACAATCATTCACAACATTAATATAATATTCTAATCAGTGTAGTTGAACAATTCTTTTCCAATTAAATTAATTTAAATTAACATAAATTAACATAAATTAAAACTTCAATACACAAAAAAAGAAAAACACGCGATCTCGGAAATTTCAAAAAATTGGCAAAAATCAAAAAAACCAAAAAAAAGTACTAAGCGAAAACAAAAACAAAGCAAATAAAGAAAGAAAGAAAGAAAGGGAAAACCCAATCTCAATAGATTATAAATTACTCATTATATCTAGCTCATTATATTATTGCATTTATTATTATCATCCTAACAACATCCATTAATATTGCTTCTTTTTCTTGTTTTAAAACACAGTTTTATTATATTGGGGTTTAGGCATTTCTCATCAATTAATCCCCATAATTCATAGTCATATCAAGTCATAATATCTTTTAACATTCTCATAGACATTCTCATAGACATTTCATATTGTTAAAATGGAATCAACTGATTATATAGATCCAGTACTTTCAATAATTGATAAACAAGATGAAAATGAAGCATTAAATACTAAAAAAATTCAAAATTTAACTAAAAAATTTCCATCATATTATTTTAAAATAACTTCAAATTGTTCAATTGCATTAAAAATTTATAAAAATTTATTAAATTTAGATTATGAATTAAATTCATGGGAATTTTTAACTTTGAAAACTTCAATAAATTTAAATTTTAATTTAAATTCAAATTCTAAAATAAATACAAGAAATTTTGATATAAAAATTGCAAAAAAAGTTATTAAAAGATGTAATTTTATTGATGATGAAATTAATAAATTAATAAATTTTAAAATAAATATTTTAAATAAATTTATAAGTGAATTAACAATAAAAGAATATATTTCAGATCCTGGTTGTTTATTATTAAAAATTTATTTTAAAATTATAAATTTAAAAAATTCTTTAGTGGAAAAAATTTCAATTTCATATACAAAATCAAAATTATTAATTATAAATTTTGAATTAAAACAAATTATAAATTTAATTGAATCTTCTGAAAATTCTTTAATTGAAATTGGTAAAGATTTTCAATCAACTTTAGAAAGTTATAAAGATTTTGTAACTGTTTTAATTGATCAATTAGATCATGCAGTTAATGAAAAAGATACTGAACAAATTCAAGAATGTTTAAGTATATTAAATGATGTGGAAAAAATGTATGAATCTGTTCGTATAAATTTTTTTTATAATGAAGAATGGAATGAATATGAACAAGAACAATTATATTTACAACAAGAACGTGAAAAAGAATTAACAAAAAATTTTTCAGAAAAAGAAAATTTACAATCACCATTAAAATCACCATCATCACCACAATCACCATCATCACCAAAATCACCACAATCAACTTTAAATGAAGATTTTGGTGATATGGATTCAATAATATCATCATCAAATTCTCCAACAATTCAAAATCAAAATTATTCAAAATTTTTAAATTTAAATTCAAATCAAGAAAATTCTAATCATGGTCATGGTCATGGTAATAATCATCATTTAGGAAGAAGAAGTTCAACAAGTTCAACAACTTCATCAATTGCAACTTTTAATAGACATCCAACTACAATTTCAGAAGAATTACCATATTTATTACAAGCATTTGATGAAGCAAAACAATTAGAACAAGAATTATCAACTTATCAACCACATAATCAATCATTATCATTATCATCATCACCATCATCATCATCATTAATTTCTTCAAGATCTTTATCAAAATTGAAAAAATCAAATCTTCAACCAATACATAATAATGATAAAAGAAAATCAAATTTACAAACTTTTAATATACCAAATGTTGGTTTTAATAATAATTTATTAAATAATATTTATGGACTTAATCCTAAAAATAATAATCAATCATTAGATTCATCAATTAAAAATTTACCACATCAAACTAATTTAAATAATGAAGTTGATTAGGATTATTAATTATTAAAATAATTTATCATTACATTCATTTCATTCATTTCATGAAATCATTCACATATTTAAAAAAATTTTAATTGCATTTTTGTTATGACAAAACACACACTACATATATGATTATACCATTTATATAAACTTATATATTCTTTTTTAATGACTTATACATGAACAAATATTACAGGGGAAATATTCATATTGTAGAGCCATTTAATATCAATCTTTCATTTTTTGAAGTACAACACATAGGGTTATCTTGTAATTTATCTTCTTCCTTATATTTTTGTTCAAAGAAATGTATAATCACATCTATATTTTCCAATCCTTTTATATTGTTTAATTTCTTCATCCCAATTTGAAACATCATTGAAATATGAGATTTCCCCATGTCTATAGAATAATTCATAAAGTTTATATTTCAAGTTTTTTTTCAATGAAATTTTTTTAATCATTATAATAATCTTGGAAAATTCAAAATTTATCGGATTTTTAACCATTTTAAGAAGATGTCAAATTTGGCACCATAATAAATGTCGCGATTTGGAAAAATGGAATTACAATGCATGCATTGAAAGGATAATTATTACTAATTGATACTAGAGATGAAACTATATAAAGCTATAAGGAAGATATTATTCTTTGAAGCTTGAATATTTATTCCTGGTTGTGTTTTTATCTAGTTATTCAATCACTCACTTGGGTAAAAATGATTAAATCATTAGATCATACAGTATTCACAGTCAAAGATATTTTTAAAACTATAAATTTTTATAAAGAAATATTAGGATTTGAAATTGAAATATTTTCACCAAAAATTGATCCAAATTCTAAAAGATATGCAATGAAATATGGTTCACAAAAAATTAATTTACATCAATTTGGACAAGAATTTTCACCAAAAGCACAAAATCAAACAATTGGTTCACAAGATGTTTGTTTTTTATTAAATGATGATATTAGTCTTGAAGAAGCAATGAATAAAATGAAACAATTTAAAATTCCAATTATTGGTCCAATTAATACAATTGGTGCTATGGGACCATTTAATAGTTTTTATATAAGAGATCCTGATGGAAATTTAATAGAATTGGCAAAATATTAATGAAATTGACTTCTTTAGATGTTTTGGTTTTTTGAATATTGGTATATTTTCATAGATTATATCATATATGGTTAATTATACCACAAATTTTTTGTAGTATTCCAAACTTATTATATCTTGGTGCAAGGCAACGGTTGAAATATCAGAAATTTCGTAGACTCTCATTCCAACATTATCAATTCACAATCTAGATATATATATCACATGTGCTTAAATGCAATAGAATTACAACTTAATACACATTCAAATGGCACCGGCATAGTTGAAACTTTGGCAAAGCTGAGGTCTCTTCACCAAAGAAAAATGGCCGAATGCGGTAATTTTCTGGTGAAGAATCGTTGTTGAACATTCTCTGTCAAGGATTGTGGGAAATTTTTAGAAATGTTTGAAGAAGTGTTTGCAATTCATGAAATTTATATCATTTAGTAGCTGTTAAATTCAATATTAATTCTATTAGATAATATATACACCTTATATACTTTGTTTTAAAGTTATCATGAATTAAAGAATTTCCCTCTCTTCAATCACACCAAAATGTATCGCGAATTTCCTATGTAAAGAAAATCCAAAAGCGCACAAAGCTCAGCTCTATTTATTTCTCACATTCCACTAATGATAACAATCTGCTTTCCCAACTGAATGATGAGCTCCTATAGCACTTTTCTCCACTAATGCTGTTTCCCTCACACCTTCTTCGCTCTATTCGACAGCTCCATTAAAAAACCAACCTTTTGTGTATTGTAGGAATTGGAAATTCTGAATAATTACTTGCAACATTGTTTCCCGCGATTTCTGTCGTTTGATTGTGTCCCGTAACAACTTACACTTTTTGTTTTGAGAATTGTCATCTTGTGGTTGAATAAATTGATGATGATGAACTTAAGTTACATTTAATCATCACATTCTTCTCAGATACATCCCTATTATGAGCAAATGTGGAGTCTGCAACTGTCGTTCTTCAAACCATAATCCATTGTATTGTGCTTCTTGTGTCAACTTCCAACTATTGAAGCCAAAATTAGAATATTTAGAACTATTGAAAGAGTTAACAACTTCGAAATCATTGGTTGATAAATCTTTAGATAAATGTATAAAGGGGAACAATTACCCCTTCATTAAGAACTATATTGCTCAAGATGGTAAATTAGATTCAGTGGGAGGTGTATCAATAGGCTCAATTGCGGCATTATCATCACAATTGTTAACAATAGATGCAATACTACTCAAGAGGAAAAATAACAAGATAATGAAGGAAATAAGTATAATTAAAAGTAAAAAAGATTCAAATAGTTTGAGATTAGAATCTTTGAAAAAAAAACTAGATGAAGCATTGCAAAATCGTTTACAAAAAGATAACAAATCAATAATAAAATCAATCAAATCTGAAACTGATTTGAAAAAACAAGATTGTTCAAATATTCAAAAACAAGTTAATAATTCCCAATCTATATTATTCCAAGAATTAATTAATCTTTATCTTATTAAAAAAAGAAAACTAAGTGGTACAAATCAAAACATATTCATGATCTCCTTTATACCAATGATAAACATCAAAAATTTAATTGTATTCAATCATGAAGTTATAAACACAAGTTTAGAAAAAATATGTAAATTCATTTCCCAAGTTTCTAAAATATGGTTTATCAATCTACCTTATCTAATTGAATTTAACAAAGAGCATAAACCAAGAATATTAAACTTTGAATTATCATTACCGAAAAATCAACAATTATGGGAATTATCAACATTTGAATTAAAATTATTATTGAATGGGATTTCAAGATTAATATTGAATATTTTTCAAGTTTTAAAATTTTTTGAAATGGATTTTGATATAAAGACATATAATCAATTATTTCGAATGGATGAAATGATTTATAAGATTGTTAATAATAATTATAAATTTGTTTCAACAAATTCATATGAAAGTGATGATGATGATGATGATGATGATGATGATGATGATGGTACAGAAAAGAAACGTCTCATGCGGGATACAAAGCTTATAGGGAAACTAAGGAAGGTTGACATTGATGACTTAACAGAAATAATTTATGGCTATATTTCAAACAAGATTAATAAAAAAAATAATGAATGGCATCTTGTCAAGAAGGAATATTTAATTGATGAAGAATGATAGTATGGTGGGGACTAAACATAATAGATATTGGAGTATTACACTACAGGTGATTTCAAAAACTATCAATATTGGGTATAATTCCACCTTTAAATATTCTTCATCAAAGTTTACTTGGAACTACAATAATGCAGGTTTGAATGATGAAAAGATAGTTAAATTTCCATCACACAAATTGGAAATAATGTTGACGAATCTTGTTTGATCTCTGCTGTTACAAATAAAATTAGCTTAATCCTTGATTAGATATATTTGATTCGTCCTCTAATGATACCAAATAATGAATGTATGATCAATTTACGATAATTTATATAATTCATCTAAAATTCAATGTAGTTTAACTATTCATCTTTGTATGTCAAATTTCCAAATCCGGGGAACTTAATCATGTGATTTATTTCTGGTAATTTAAAAAGGTCTCAATAAGTTATCAATTAATGTTATGAACTATAATGTTCTCATGTTTAATTTTCTTTTTACTTTGTGCATCTCTAATACCATTGATGAAGCTTATCAAACTGAAGATTATCTTCGGTTCAAGTAGGCTATAGCTCTGCTATTTCACCATGTCCTTAGGACTATTTATCATATCGTCATGAAATAGATTTGATCATAGACAAACCGCTCAAGAAAGAGTTAAAATCAGAGAAATTATCGAGAATAATAAAAGGTGTGGATAACTTCAACTCTTGAAAGTATTTGATATAAAATGTATTTGATATATGTTTCTCTAATGATTTTTCAAAAGATGAGATGAAATGATAATTATTCAAGTCTTGATAGAAATTTAAACTTGATGTGAAAATGATGTTTTTAACAATGAAGAATTTGTCAATTTTGTTATTAAGTTGGTTTACTTTATTGGAAATTTCATCATCTGCTCCAATCTTACAATCACAGGTGGTTTCTAGAGATGATAAAACAACTTTACCAATCCCGGATTATGATGATTCATTAATGGAAGCTTATAATAACGAAGAAAATTTTGATAAATATCATTATGACGATAAAGAGTTTCCTTATAAAAAATATGATTATAGTTTATGTGAATTGCATTATAATCAAAGGCCTTGGTATTGTTCAGCCTTGAAAAATTCAACTTTAGGGAATTCTTCAATGTCTTTAAATTCCTCTCCATATATTGGGAATACTTATAGAAGTATCCCTGAAACTTCTAGTAACTCTTTTCCTGTTGTTTTCATGATTTTTCTTTTATCATATATTTTTTTCTCATTCTTGTGGTCAATTTATGCTTGTCATGGAGCTCATAAAATTCATGATTATTTAAATTTTAAAATTGAACAAAGTAATTATACAAGATTTGAAGAGAATTTAATGAATTTATTAATATTTGCTTTATATTTTATTGTTTATGTTCCAATATTACCGTATGTATTTTTTTCCATTATTGGAGAAATAATTAGTTGAGTATTATCATATTAACATTAAATATCTAGTTTTGTTATTCTATTTTTCATTTCTAGTGCAATCAAGAGGGTTAAGAAGGCTTTTCATGAAAATAGAGAATCAATTGAAGGTGGGGTTGCAAATAATAATGATTTTGGTGACGATGCTGACTTCGAAAATGGTAATCAATGTAATAATGGTACTTCAACAACCCTTACAAAAGTTACGAGAACACAAATTGATCAGTACATTCCAGATTTCAGCAATATCGAATCTCTACGATTTAATTTTCTTGAACCAGAGAAAAGTTTCAATAAAATAGTTAAATTGAAAAATTATAAAGCTTCTAATGAAGTTGATGAACAAATTTGTATTATTTGTCTTGAAGAATATGAAGATAATGATGACTTATTATTATTCCCATGTGGTCACTATTTTCATTATGATTGTTTGGTTCAATACAATAACATTAAAAGAACTATAAACTATGTTGATTCCCCGCGAAATCCAAGATGTACACTTTGTCAATTAAACTTGATAAGGCATTATTTATACTACAAGGAACATGGTCTTAATCTAAGAAATTCAATTTTTGATAATAAAGAGTAAAGTTTCTCAATTGTTAAGCTCAGAGAATGGCGAGGAAACTTCTCAAAATAAGAGATGAGATGAAGATTGAGAATAATATAAAGGCATCTCACTATGGCTATTATAAGTATGGTATATATCTTCATGCTCAAGTTTTCCAAACCATGAACATGTTAAGCTACTGGAGATTATATGAAGTAAATGTTGACGATGTTGTTGGTTAGAAGTTTTTCATTGTTAGTCATCTTTTTGTTTTGTGTTTTGTCGTTATGTGCACCAATATCTATAACTAAATCTATATCTAAGGGAAATGAAAATACATCACCATGTTCAGATTGCTCTGAAACAAATTTTTATTTAAGCTATGATAAATTTTCCGCTGATTGTAAAAAAGTTTCAGCATCAAATTATTGGTATTGTGATGCCTATAATAATAATAATAATTCAAGTAATGGATCTGAGTCAAACAGTTCTGCATCAGTCAAATCAAGTCGAGTGCATACTAAATGGATTATTGGTGCTATACTGATGCTTCCCTTGTATCCTTTACTCATATTATTTTGGGTACTTGCAATATGTTTACCACTCATGCTCCTTCATGATATGACTGAACAAAAAGTTAAAAGAATAAATGGTATGACTTTGAAGAAATTTTTTTTAATTTCCAGCCTTGTGATGATCAAAAGCATTATGATACCTCCAATTATACCGTATGTATTATTTTCAAGGTTTTGAGATTTCCTTTGCAGATAACTAACAAATCAATCAGGTTGTTCCCCATCTTACTTGTCATTTTGTGTTACAAGTACAGTAAGCCATGTGAAACTTACAATCAAGCAATTGTACGTAATGGCTGTAACCATGAAGCTGGTGGAAATCCTTTACATGATGGAATACAATCAGGATGTCCAGGATGCTCTAAGCCTACTAAAGTTACGAGAACACAAATTGATGAATATACACCAAGTTTTACATCGTCATTCGCCGATGAATTCAATCTTCTTGATCCAAGCCACAGCTTGAACAAACTCTTTCGTTATGAAGATGTTAAAGAAACAACAGAATGTGATGAACATGCATGTACGATTTGTCTTGAAGAATATAAAGATGATGATGAAGTATTAGTTTTCCCATGTGATCATTTTTGTCACTACAATTGTATGGTTAGATATAGTAAGACAAAGAATAATGGGAATATTCCAACCTCAAATCCAAGATGCACATTATGTCAATTAAATTTGTTGAGAATTTTCATTTACTATAAAGAATATGATCTTGATCTAAGTGTTTCCAAGTTTTGCAATAAAGAATAAACACTTACTGTGGAGTTTGAAATTAACTTTAATGCTTAGTTTAAAAATATTTTAGCTTCAAGAATCAGCCTCAAACACACTGTCTGTTTGTTGAATTTGCGTTATGTGACCTTTTATAGATGTAATTGTTTTACCGTATAGTGGTATTTGATTGTAGTTTACCTAACTTTTATTGAATTGTCGATTCTATGAAGGCCTTTCCCGATATATAATCATGATTTGATATCTAATGTGACAGCAATATCGATATTTGTAAATCTTTCAAACCGAATAACCTATTCCACACATTGTAAAATCAGAAATGTACAAAGTTCATGACTGAAATATCGGGTTTTTGAGGCCTTCACATTATGAGTTTCGCGAATTTTTTGCGCTTCGCTACTAGTCTCATCATGTAGCATAAATACAAGACCAAAAATAAAAATAATAATTATCTAGCAAAAAATAATTTATCCAATTGGCTTCAGTAGCTATCTTAAGCTCCTGCTCCTGCAATATTTCTGCTATAATTAAAGGTAAAATACTATATAATCAAATACCAGTCATATGTTGAAAGGATTAAAATTATATTTTAAGATTTATGATACGATAATTTGAATAATGAAAAGAAACTTTTTACAAAAATGCTTTAAAAACTAAAAAAAGTAACTCTTCTCATATTCCCATCTTCTAGGACATGGAATATATATCTTTCATTTAACTTAGGCCCCATAAATGCGGCTAATCAGCTTGTTTATTCTGATTAATCACGAGCATGCCACTGGTAAGTGCCACATATTGATAAGTGTTTCCGTAGATGACGTGGAATTTCTCGAGAAATATTGATGATTTTATGAAATGAAAAGATGGGAAATATTCCTGTATTATTGAGTTTATCTTAAAGGCTTATAATGGCTCTTAATATATCTATTGTTGTCCCCTTATCATGGCTTTTATCAAGTGCTCCAAGCCGGGTGACACTCAGTTTGAGCATAAAATTTCGCGAAAAGAGCTGCCAAAAGTTGAATTCTTGATTTTGAAATCTCGAAATGTGAATTTGATAAAGGGCTTTCGAAGCGATAGTTTTATACCCAACCCCCTTTTGCTCTTAATTGAACAACATTGGTACATCCATCAATTGATATAATCTGTTAGGAACTACTGTGTCGAACTAACAATAAGATGTCTCTTTCAGATAAAGAACTTTTCGAATTAAACAAAAAGGCCGTCACTGAAGGTTTTAAAATCAAACCTCGTTTGAATTATAATACTGTTGGTGGTGTTAATGGTCCTTTAGTTATTTTAGAAAATGTTAAATTCCCAAGATATAATGAAATTGTTAACTTAACTTTACCAGATGGCTCAGTTAGAGCTGGTCAAGTTTTAGAAGTTCGTGGTAATCGTGCAGTTGTTCAAGTTTTCGAAGGTACTTCAGGTATTGATGTTAAAAAAACTAGAGTGGAATTCACTGGTCAAAACTTAAAAATCCCAGTTTCTGAAGATACTTTAGGTCGTATCTTTGATGGTTCTGGTCGTCCAATTGATAATGGTCCAAAAGTTTTTGCTGAAGATTATTTAGATATTAATGGTTCACCAATTAATCCTTTCGCAAGAATTTATCCAGAAGAAATGATTTCAACAGGTATATCAGCTATTGATACAATGAATTCAATTGCAAGAGGTCAAAAAATCCCTATTTTTTCTGCATCAGGTTTACCACATAATGAAATTGCTGCTCAAATTTGTAGACAAGCTGGTTTAGTTAGACCAACAAAAGATGTTCATGATGGTCATGAAGAAAATTTCTCAATTGTCTTTGCAGCTATGGGTGTTAACTTAGAAACTTCAAGATTTTTCAAACAAGATTTCGAAGAAAATGGTTCATTAGAAAGAACTTCATTATTCTTAAATTTAGCAAATGATCCAACTATTGAAAGAATTATTACTCCAAGATTAGCATTAACAACAGCAGAATATTTAGCATATCAAACAGAACGTCATGTTTTAACAATTTTAACAGATATGTCTTCATATGCTGATGCTCTTAGAGAAGTCTCTGCTGCAAGAGAAGAAGTTCCAGGTAGAAGAGGTTATCCAGGTTATATGTATACAGATTTGTCAACTATTTATGAAAGAGCTGGTAGAGTTGAAGGTAGAAATGGTTCAATTACTCAAATTCCAATCTTAACTATGCCAAATGATGATATTACTCATCCAATTCCTGATTTAACTGGTTATATTACTGAAGGTCAAATTTCCGTTGATAGACAATTATCAAATAGAGGTATTTATCCACCAATTAATGTTTTACCATCATTATCAAGATTAATGAAGAGTGCTATTGGTGAAGGTATGACAAGAAAAGATCATGGTGATGTTTCAAATCAATTGTATGCTAAATATGCTATTGGTAGAGATGCTGCTGCAATGAAGGCCGTTGTTGGTGAAGAAGCTTTATCAACTGAAGACAAATTATCTTTAGAATTCTTAGAAAAATTTGAAAAAACTTTTATCAATCAAGGTTCTTATGAAGATAGAAGTATCTTTGAAAGTTTAGATCAAGCGTGGTCATTATTAAGAATTTATCCAAAGGAAATGTTGAATAGAATTTCTCCAAAAATTTTGAATGAATTTTATGATCGTTCAAAAGGTGAAGAAGATGATCGTGATGAAGAAGAAGAAAACAAAGACAAGACCGGTGATAATGAAGAAAACTTGATTGATGCTTAGAATCCTTAGAAATAATACATTTATCATCATCATTTTCGTCATTGTTTAATTCTTAATTCTTCCTTGGGATAATTAATACTACATTTTTTATCTAGTCATTAGTTTGTTTAATATTATAAAATAAAAAGATCTGTTTCGATGAGGAATGTAGCAATAGGAGTATGCCGTAGCATTGGGATAACCTAAATATTATAATTTCCAGATATATATCACCTTCTTTCACCACTTGTTTATATCTTGGGTCACTTTTTTTCTAAGATTTGTGTCAAAAGTCGGCTTTATCCTAAATTTTTTCGAGATTGAAAATCCTGAATCGGAGAAAAAAAATATAAAACGTCCTACAGAAAAATATGGAATTCTTTGTTATTGTTAAAAAAAAGTGATATATTCCTTCCATTGTGCAAAAGAGGGCCGTATTTTTTACTAACGCCAGAGTGAAAGATGGCTGAGAATATGGCAGTGAACAATGATACCCCTATTAAGCTGGTTCTTTTAGGTGGTCCTGGAGTTGGGAAGTCCACATTTGCAAATAATTTATATTCAAAGTTTTTCAGAGAAACATATTATCCAACTCATAAATCCACTATATTAATGTTTGACTACATAGCAAAGACCAAGAAAGCCAAAAGCATACTTGATGAATATGGTGGGCTAGAAGCAAAGAAAGTTATAATGGCTAATAATGATGTTCAGTTAGCACCTGCAATTTTTCAATCTTATACAAAGGGAATAACAGATCCTAAAAAGAGAAGAAGTAGCTCCAATGGTAGCGGGAGTAAATTGATCAAGAATAAGATATACTCATACAAATTCCCAGATATGAAACAATATACAAGTGCAGTGGAAGATACAAATTATACTGAGCCAACAATCTCACCGATATTGATTGAATTAATTGATACACCACCTTTTAGACCTGAATTAGTTGTTCCATTCTTGGAGGTTTCATTGTATAGAAACCTGGATAAAGAAGATTTACACAATTTAGCAAATGAACCAAGAAGACCAGTTTCTACGAATCCATTATTAGTTGCTAGTGGTGCTTCAGAATTAGACGGGAATGTTAATGGTTATATTTTTATGTACAGTGCAGTTCCAAGTTTCAATCCTCCATCATACGAAGAAGTATTATCCCCAACGGTTTCACAAAATTCTGCAGTTTCAGCACACTCTAATATCAGTTCATCAAGTAATTCATCAGAAAACCCGTTAACTTTATTAGATATAATGAGAGGTGCTATATTAGATGCTTGGACAGAATATAGAAATTATCAAAAAAAATGGAAAAAAGGCTCAGAGGGTGATGTTTATTCATTAATATATAATATAAAACAATTATGGAAGATGAAGTCAGATGAAGAGGAACAACAAAAATTAGCAGAATTGAGAAAGATTTCAAATAGATTAGATGACTTAGATATTGATCCAAGTTCGCCAGATGCACCACCACCTATCTTAATTGTATGTACACACTCAAAACATGTAGGTGCTAGTCCAAACTTGATTGAAGCAGGGAAAGAAATGGCAAATAATTGGAAATCTTCATTTATATTAGTTGAGAATGAAAATAGTGAAAATGTTGAAGAAAGTGTTGCACTTTTATTAAGAGAGATTGTTGAGAGAGAAAAACTACAGAAACTAAGAAAGAAGTTGGGGAAATGATTAATGAATGATTTATTATGAACTATTTTAATTTTATAGCTTTGTTGTTTAGTTTTGATACTAATGTTTGTTTTTTTCTGATGCTCCTCTGTATTTTTATTTCCGAATGAGGAAGTCGAGGCATGCTTTTTGTTGGCTGTTTTTGACGTTTAAAGAATGTTTGAGCTATAGCAAAAACAGTTGGTACCTGAGCTGGTATGTTTTGGTGGGAAACAGTGGCATTTGTTTAAAGGAAAGACACATGTCTGATACACAAATGGTTGCTAATGTTAATGAACATGAGATACTGGTCTCAACATATCTTCTTAAACGGAATAAGTCGCACAATTGGCAAAAAAAATGGTTTGTATTGAGAAGAAACCAATTATCATATTATAAGGATTCCAAAGAATACAAAGCTTCAAAAGTTATACCCATTGCTGATATCCTTTCATTTAGTCAGATTCCCGATAATCATTCAAATCATTTCATCGTTGTTACAAATGAAAGAATTTATCATCTTAGAGCTTTGGATTCCAAGGATTTTGCCAAATGGACTGGTTCATTAGAGATGATTTTGAAGATGAATGAAGAAGAAGAAGAAGAATTTGTTGGGTCAAACCATCTCTTCAGACCGAGAAAAATATCTGATAATTTGGTGATTAAAAACTCAAAAGATATTGACTTCATGGAGGAATTAAATCATGATACTCAACAACAATTGAATTTTTCAGGGACAGATGATAATTTTACATCAGGTTTATCAGATGGTGGATCAGGTTCAATTCCAACGAATTTAAACCAATCCACATCTTCATTTCAAAACCAGTTCCCTACTCCAATCCCAGAAGAGAAACCTGCTGTCTTCTCATCACCACCTCCACCACCAACATCTAATAATGACCCAAACCAAGAAGATCCTAGTGTATTAGTGTACAATTCTCTATCTTCAGATTCACCAGAACACATAATTGATCAAGGTTATTTGCTACGCTTGAAAAAAGTATATAATCAATGGAAACGTTACTACATCATATTGACAAACAAATTCTTATATTTTTACAAGAACCACAAAGATTTTGAGTCACATAAAGTTTACAAAAAGATCAATCTTGATGATTTGATTGATGTTGTTGAATTAGATCCATTAAGTAAGTCTAAAACTTATTGCATGCTTCTAATAACTCCAATGAAAAGAATAAGGTTTTGTGCTGAAAATGAAGAAGAATTAACAAGATGGTTAGTGTTGCTGAAAACTATTGTCAAGACGAGGAAGAAGAAGGAATCGGCATTACCGAAATCTTCTTCTCCACAATAGTAATTGTCATTCGAATTAAATAATCAGCTACGAATTTTACGTGTCTTATGTCTTTTATATGTAGTAAGAAGCTATAGTCATCGTAAAGATAACTACAAAATCAAGCCATAACGCAAAAGAAAATTTTCTCTTTGACCTTTGATTTACCACCTTTGTTCCTTCATAATCCTATACATTTCTATGTCATTCCAAGGAATCTCAAACTTGAATAAAGATCTATACAAGTTCGGCTCATATAAAGCTCCAATTCTTCTTGAATACCGTTTTTTGAAACCAATTCTATTGCACTGTAAAAGTTTGCGATTCCTCACAGTGGTCAAGCTTGCTAAATATCTCCCTATCCTAAGTGTGCTTATTGTAGTATCAGTGTACAAGTCCAGATATTTTAGATTTTTGATATTGTAAAGTGAAAGATCTCCAACATGACATTCTGTAAGTTTCAAAACCTCAAGGTTCTTCCAATTTGAAATATCAAAACTTCTCAGATTTAAGGCATTAAGGGAAAGGTTTTTCAAATCTGGAGCTTCAATTTTCAAGCTACAATCTATTAATTCATCAGGAAAATTCCCACCTGTAACTATAAAAGTTTTCAACTTAGGGAAATTACACTGATCAATTTTCAGATTAAATGACGGATGGAAACCAGGGGAAGCCATTCTCTCGATGTTAATTTCCACCACTAATAGTTCCAGGTTGAGGAGGTGCTGGTTGATCAACTTATATTTCGAGCTAACTTCTTCATGTTGAAGTTGTTGATCTGTAATGTGATAACGATGTCTCAATTTCTTCAACTTTGGGAACCTTGATCCAATATCACGAGGAAGTTCACCATCAACAATTGAAAGGACCTCTAACAAGGGTGCTTTGATACCAGCTTTAATTTTGTAATCAGATGGAGAATTTGTAAGACAGAGAGTCTTAAGAGATGTTAAAGGAGCACCAAATTCATCTAAAGCCGTATAGAATGTTTGACCTTTACAATGTAAATATGTCAATTTTTTTAAATTAATATTTTCAGGGATATAACAAGTTTCAGAAACTAGTAATTCCCTCACATTTGAAAACATTGAAGACCTTAATTTCTCTTCTTTTGAATCATGGCTAACTGGTTGTAATGAGCTGAAAATGTTCCATCTTTTCAGTTTCGGAGCAAAATTGGATCCAGTCTCGTAAAGAGAAGAGTTACCACCAAATGTGAAATCTTCCAAGGAATCAAATATACAGTTTCTGATGGTGAAAATCAAATTATTATTTTCTTTGATTTGTAGATGTTTCAATTTTGGAGCATGGATAAATGACATTGTGTGCAAGTCAACACCTTCAAGAATAAGTTTCACCAAGTTTAGTAAATTTGAATGCTTTAATTCAGTCAAGTCACTGTAAGTAACCTGCATTTCCTCTACATTAGTGAGGTTTGAAGGAGATCTGAATACTTTTTTTACTTTAGAGCCTGCAACTTGGGTGACTCTAGGAAGTATAAATTGAGAGCCTGGCTCTTCAAAATTACAACTAGTTATTGTAAGTTCATGCAAATTAGGTGTCTTGAAGTAGGCAGTTGGATCTCGTATGTTGATTGTCGAGTCTATGAAATCCATCTTTATAATATCTTCTCCAAAAAATACATCATCTTCAGTAATACAAAGATGTTTAAAATGTTTGGTTAATGAACGTAATTCAAATGAATGGACAGTATCTTTACTTAGGGTCCTTTGAATATTACCACAGACGGAACGATAGTCATTTGTGGAGCCACCAAGGGACAGATCAACAATAAGAACCACTAAATCTGTAGACAAAAATCTTTTCTTTCTGATCGAATTTAACACTTTCTGCATGTTTGTATATCCAAACTCTATATCTAGAACAATCAAAGAAATCAATGCTTTTCCTGTACTTGAACTCACAAACTTCGATGGAAGAGCTCGCGCCCCAGGGAAAGGTGCATGCGTTGGAATTGTAACATTCACCAAATCAGTCCAAAGATGTTCCCACTCTCTATCAAGTAGAAGTGCCATTATCTCAGAAAACTTGAGACGCAATAAGATAAGACGAAGAATCTCCGGGGGAAATGAAAGAAGAAGAGGAACAAAGTTCCTTTGAGGTGATGATGCTAGTGGTGGTGGCATTTTTTTTATGGTATCATATCCAGAAAGAGTAATAAAGAGAGAAGAAGAGAAATACTGATAGTTCTATATCTAAAGTAGCTATCTCTCTATTGAGGTACTTTATTTGACAATGAGATAGTTTTATTCAGTTTTCACTTTAGTGCTCTCATGAGATCTTTGAAACCCACACATAGTTCCGATTCGCGAATGCTGATAAGACTGATAAGATTGACACAAAAATCGTGAAAAACTTGGAGTACAAATCGCTTTGAATTACAACAAAACATATTTATATTAATATTGATTGAGGATTCTATCCAAAGTAATCTCTAATTGTAAGCTCAAAATTTATCTGATTTGCACTTCCGTAAAAGATTTCCTCCTCACTCAGCTCATGGTACCAGCTAAGTTGCCTGGATGCCCTGTCAAACCCGGAAATGTTCATGAACATTATAGCATTGGTATTTCTTTGGAAAAGCTGTATCAAATTATTTACGCCTTCCACTTTTAAATTTTTGAAGTTTGCCTCAAAAAGTTTCAAATACTCAAGCTGGGTATTATTTCTAATAATCACATCATTGAAAGTACCATTTGATAATTTTATTGCTCTGATACCTTTGAACCGACTAAAATCAAATTTTTCCTTCAAATCCATGCCTTTTAAACTGAAAACTTCTAACATTGGTGCTTCTGTACGTGAAAAAGTACAATAATTATTATGCCCATGAGTACCACCTCTTATACTTAAAGATTTTAATTTAGGAAAATTACATTGCTCGATTTCAACATACAATGTTGTGAGATATGAAGAAGCAACTGGACCGATCATCGACTGTGATGCGATATGGTATTCAAATTCCAAGTCTAAAACTTCTAAATTGGGAAGCTTTTTTTTGTTGAAAGTCCATAATTTTGGCTCTGAATGGAACGAAGGTATATATTGCATATCAAAACTTACCTTATATCTCAATCTTTTCAACTTGGGGAATTTTGTAACAGTGTTAATAGAGTTCTTGACACAAATCATGGAAAGCATCTCTAGTCTTGGTGCTCGTATTTTTATTGGGATCTCACCAGCAAACGGATCAATCCGACCAAGGGGGTCTAATATGTAAGATCCTTTAACTAAAAGAATTTGAAGATTGGGCAAAAAAGCTTCTGATTCATTTAAAAGGTCAAAAAATTCTAGTCCTTCACATCTTAAGTACCTTAATTTACTCAAGTTAATATTGTTTGGAATAATATAAGTTCCACGCACTTGTAGTTCTGTTATGTTGGAAAACATGGATGATGCATATGATTCATGTATTGGATGTTGAAAAAATAATCCCCAAATGTTCCATATATTTAGATTTGGGGCAAAATTATTTCCCATCTCAGTTATTGAGTCCCCTGAAAAAAAAAATTCTTTTAAAGAATCAAAGACACAATCTTTAATGGAAACTGATCTTTCAAGATCTGGGATTAAAGATATTTCCAAGTGCAAAGAAAATTTTTGAAGTTCTGGAGCATGGATATTTGAAATTAACATTGATACATTCATATTCTCGAAAGCAAGCGTTCTCAACTTTGGGAAAGTCATATCTTTGAAGATTCTCAATTCTTCACACCGTGAAAAGGTCAAATTCTCAACATGGTTGAAGTTACAATGATTCTGGAAAAGGGGTTTTATTTTGGAGTAAATTAAGGTAGTATCACAGGGAAGGATAAACAAATTACCAACATTTTCGAAAGTACAATAGCTTGCATTAAGTACTTTCAATTTAGGTGCTCTAAACCCTTCATTAGGATCGCTTATTTTCACCTTCGAAGATTCCATGTAAATTTCGGTTGCGTATGGTGCTGAGAAATTGTCAATTGTTTGAAGAAAGTTCAAAGAAGGTTTCAACTCATGAGTTTCAAATGAGCAAATGGTAAAACCATCAGTACTGAAACAATCTCGAATAGGATTGTAATAAAGACTAATATCTTTTGTCATGATGATGAAAATGTTTTGAGAGATTTTATTTGTTTTTACCATTTCATTGATCAGCTCTTCACACATATTTTGATCCAATATTATGTTTTTTCCAATGATCACCAAAGTCAAGAAATGATTAAATTGGGAAATATTTGATAAAGAAGCCACGACATCTGGGGGAACTAATTCTTTGAGGTCAGATCGTCCCAAGAATATAAGATTTAGCAAACCAGGCCAAAGTTGTTTCAACTCAGAGATTCTTAAAAGAGAAATGATATCTGAGCTTTCAACGTTAAGCAATATTTTCACAAGAATTTCTAAAGGAAACGAGAAAAGTTTTGGGAATGGTAAACTTTGTTGAACCCTTGAACCTTCGGTCATACTAGGTTGTATCCCCGGATGATTTTGACACAAAAGTTGCATTGTTTCTAAGTATCAATTCGTCTAATTATAGAACATGTTAGAGGGAAAAGATACATCAGAGATATTTTAGGGGACATGATGTATTTATAGGGATTGAAAATCAGGAAAACTCCTGTACGTTGTTGAGCATTATTGGAAAATAGGAATGAGCTGAAATAAGCTAATCCGAGATTTGCTCTCAGATTATTCATGAAGTCTCATATCAGTCAGAAAAACTAAAAAAAATCATACTCGGTTTTGTTAACATATTATCAAATCAAGCTTGAAATACAGCGTGAACTATGAGTTTATAATTTTGTAGCAAGACCATGAACAATTGAATCGAATAGCTGTGTAAAAGAAACAAAGATTTTTTCATTAGAGGTCATTTGGATGTCGCGTATAAGAAGAATAACCAACCTTAGAGTTAGAGCAGCCCATTTTCCTCTTGTGATTTTTGTTTAGTGAGAAACTCAAGACTCAATATAGTCATCAAGAGAAAGAAATGGGAGTAGGTGAAGTTGAAGAATCCATTTTCGTTCGCCCATTCTTGAGCTTCATTTCGAGCATAGTTTTCAGTCGCGAAAAGCCTTGATCAGGATTTGGAACCGAGAAAGCCAGCTGATATAGAATCAACACCAAGAGTTGCAAAATGGTGTATGGAAAGGCACAAGGGAGGTAGATATGTTTTGCTACTATAAACACCAGAAACTACTAAATTCACTTACTATCGACTCCTGGACTGTCCAGTCTTCCAGCGGTATCAACAAAGTTTGCGGCGTTCGCGAATAAGTGCCTGAAAAATTTAAAGGTGAAGCACATATGAAAACATCTCAAAGGTATTGGAACTCGTTGAAGCAGATACAAATGAGCCAAGTTGAATGGGACACCAGCCCATAATATCAAGGGATCCAAGAGCGAAATGAGCAAGGAAAATGAACCACCGTTTCCAAGCATGAACAGTTACCGTCTGAAACAGCTATTCCCAGATATTGAATACTGTGAGATCGAGAGAGTTTTAAAGTGTGCCGATGGTGATCTAGATAAATCTTATGCTCTTGTGATGAATCAACGAAAGGATTCAAGCCCCAAATCTTATACAAGTGATTCAATTCTCAATTCTGACAAAGGTTCATTCTTGAACTCACCAACTTCCATAGGTGACCAAAGTTATAATGCTTCACAAAACTCAAATGGTGTGAAAAAAGCTGATGATAACATAACGGGTCCAGGAGCTCCAAGAATGATCAAAAGTTTTGTCAAAGAAGCAAGCGCAGAATCAAGTCCAAAGCTCCAAGTTAGAAGCTCAAATCACAATTCCCTCAAAGAGTTTTTCCCAGAGGCCAATGATTTGATAATTTCTAGTGCATTGGCAGATGCTGGTGATGATTTGGGTCTAGCTGAACAGATTATGGTTAAACTGATCAGGAGACCAAGTTCATCTGAATCTAAAAATTCTAATCACAACTTCCTCAAAGATTTCTTTCCTGATGAAACAGACGAAGTCATATCTAGTGCCTTGAATGATGCTGGTGGTGATATGGGCCGTGCTCAAAATATACTAATCAATTTAAGTCAACGTTCTTCCCCAGGTTCGCAACTAGAGAAACCAAATCATAATCTCTTGGAAGAATGCTTCCCAGGTAAAAGCGACGAAAAGATTGACAATGCTGTACGAGATTTCAATGGTGGTTTATCTCAAACCAGTAATTTTCTGGTATCGGGAAAGGGAAAGCAAGAATCAAATAACGCTTCAAATACGATAAATACTGATTTTGACAAAGAGGATACCTTAAATGAAGACAAAGTTTCAAAAAAAATGGATAGAAATATAATGTCTGAAGAAGATATAGTCTCTATAACTAATCCTCCATCCACAGGAATTAGTGAACATTTTTTAAAAGAATTTTTTCCGCAAACAGAAATGGCAACAATATCCAAAGCGCTTGAGATGGCAAAACAAGATGTCAATGAAGCTACTAATTTAATAATAAGTTGGAATGAGGAAGAAGAAGTGAAAGCTGAGAACGCAAAGATCGGCGCTAGAGAATTGGATCCAGATTCTCCAGAATATAAAGTGAATTCACTTTCTGAAGTTTTTAATCATATAGATAACATGGTCATTGCAAAAGTATTGGAAGAATCAGAATATGACATGCTCAGAGCATCAGAATCATTACTGAATTATGATTTGATTGAAAAAATTGAGAGAGATTTAAGAATACAAGTGGATAATTTCAATAAAACTAAACTCGATCAAATTAATACTAAGAAAGATGCATGGGGTAGTGCAAATGATAAAATTAGTGAGATTGTGAAATTGCTAAGTATTGATAAAAACATTGTCAAGACATATTATCATAAAAATAATGGTAATTCGATACTAACTATAGTTGATGTCATTTTCAACCTAAGGAGAGAAATTGAAGAAAAAGAGAAAGAGGAAAAAAAGAAGGCATTGAAGTTACAAAATGAAGAATGGAAATCATTACAATCGAAATCTATACCCAAGGATGGGAAACTTCGATTACAATATCAGGAACCAACAAATTCATCAGCAACAAAGGTTTCATTACCAAAAGGTGGACGTGTGCAAAATGGGTTAAATTCAACACAACCTAAATTCAACACTGTTAAATCCAGATTAAAAAAGAATAAACCTAATGATCTAAAAGATGAAAGACATTATCATTATGAACCGAATTCACCAGAGGTTCAAGAATTAGCTACAATGGTCTATGAAGATCCAACATTAGTGGAAATAAGTTGGGAATTTTATCAGAAATGTATGATTTTTTTCAAAGGGGAAGTTTCAAAAGTAATTTCATTAGCTTTATTCATTGTGGAAAATGATGGAGCTACCATTACATATAGGAATAAATTTGATCAAATGAAGGCCAAATTAGGTGAACCAAAAGCTGAAGAACCACAACCATTTTCATGGGCATCAATTTCTTCAAGGTCATCATCATCATCATCACGAGAACTCGAAAGAAAAGCCGATGACTTCGCAGAAGTCATGAAGAAAACTAAGGCAAGAAGGTCAAGTGAAGATGATCGACAGAGTATGTTACAGAAAAGAGAGTTGAATAAATGTAGACATACTAATGAATTAGATTTACATGGATTTCAAGTTCAAAATGCAAGAGAGACTGTTAAAATTGCATTGAAAGATTGGTGGAGTGATGAATTACAAGCAAGAGAACAACATGGTAATTCAGGCCGTGGTTATAAGGCTCGAGAAGTTGATCCTCTGAAAATTATAACAGGCCGTGGTATTCATAGTGAAGGTGGGTTTTCAAAAGTTCGTGCAAGTGTTAAAAAATGGTTAAATAATAGTGAATATCATTCCCATGAAGAGACTGCAGGATTTGTTGTCACAGGACTGAAGAAGCCATAGTACATGAAGCGAAAAAGCATAAAATTAAAATGTATAAATTGCAAGTAAACACATGTAGTTATATTTAATTAACATCATTTGTATATGGATTATTTGTAGTATATTTTAACCTTAATTGACAAACGTCCCATCTAACATTAGCAAATAATTCATGAACTTGTTCCCAAATCTTACCAGCTGAACAATCTTGGGTTGTACCTTTTGGTTTTGTTCTTTTACCTTCTTTATCTTGTTTAAAATCAGGATGTGACTCACATCTAAGTCTTTCACTCATGTATCCTTCTGTTGGAATTTTTTCAAACCATGGTTTTGGAATTGGAGAATCACTAAAATGTAGATATTTAACATGTGGATAAAATTCTTTTGAAGGATTTGTATGAGATGATAGGTCATAATATGCAGGTTCATTATTTGACGTTTTCAATTCTTTTTTATTTGCGAATGGTTGATCTTGTGGGTCTGCTAAAAATGAAGCATGATCTGTTACTAAATTGAATTCGCTTGTTAAAGTACCATAAACTTGATGAGGTAAAATTAAATATTCAGGAATTTCGTCAATTAATTCATCAATTGGTTTATTTGAATCAGCTGTTGGTTTATTGGCTTTTTGTGCGGCCAATATTTTAGACATTTTGAAAACATAAAAATTTATAATATCCATATCAAATTCATTTTTTTGACGATGATTAAAAGATTCTTCAATTCGAGCAAATAATTCTTTTGATGGTTGAATAACCATGATTATATTTGTGAATGAATATTCATCAATGAATTTGAAATTTGGTAGATTGTTGTATAAATTATTGTAGAAATTTTTCTGATTAATCTTGGATATCAAATCTTGATCAGTTTGATTTTGGATTGGTAAATGACCTTTTGAATCAGTATATGGTGCTAAAGTATCATTGATTAAACTTTGAATTTTATTGTGTCTTTCCTCTTTAGTTAATGGTTTGAAATCATAATCTGATGGTGAATATTTCTTATATTCTTGTTTTTTATATCTATCTTCAGTTAACCAATATCCTGTAACGGAAGCCATTTTACAAGGTGGGATGAAGAATAATTCATCAATATTATCATGTAATAAGATAGCATCCGAATCCAAATAAATAACACGGTCATAATCAGTTTCATTGAAAACCATTAATTTTGTAAAACTGGAAATCCATATATTAACATCTTGTTTATCATTTATTCTTTTAACTTGAGTTGGTTTCAACACAACATCAAATTTATCTGAAAAAGCAGTTAATGTAGCATATTCATATTCATGATTCCATGGCTCCTCAAGGAAATCAGCATTTACTAATAATACTAATTGCGCTCTTGTTTTAAATCTTCTTAGTTCTGCAAAAATCATCATTGCATTACACATATGAGCTGACGATGTAGCATAAAGAACATATGCATATTTGTTCCAATCAATAGAATCTAAGTCTGTATTGTTATAAATTTGTTCAATCACATCTGGGTAAATGTATTTGATATTTTCACGATCAAAATCCAATAATTCATGAGATCCTGTTGAATCCTTAAGGATGTTTAATTGAGATACATCTTTAGTTTCTCTTAGATGAGATATGACGTTCGGAAAAGATCCGTAACTTGAACTGAACGAAGGAAGAGCCACTGTCCATAAAAACACCAGAGATACTAATATAAATGATATTAAAACCTTCTTGTTCTTGTTTGTTGAAGTTAAGCTATGTGCGAATGACCGTATCTTGTTTGCAGGTTGAGAAATTGGTGAATTTGAAAAGGACATTGTTAAGGCCCTCTAGGCTTTTAATGGTTGCTGAATGGACTATGGGGGGTTGGATAGTATAAATGATATAGAATGTAGCTTGATAATGAAAAGAGTAATTGAACAAGTTATTTCATTTGGTAATTTACAGCCCACTAATTAGAAAATTTCACACAAAGCTTAGTTCCTTCAAATGATTTTTCGTGATGGATCTGAATCTTGTTTTGATGTGTTGTTGAACGTGGCTCGTGCATTGGGAAAATGATGCCTATTGAGATTGACGGTGAACCCAAATACAAGCGAGAGAAAACGTAACAAGAAATACGATATATAAGAACTTAATAATATGAGAGCACTCTCCAGACACAGTTGAGTATACTCCTCGAAGAACTATACTTCAGGGGTTCATTTAACCAATTTAGCGCGTTTTCTAGAGTCACAGCTATTGTTATTGTGTCAAATCAATTGTACCTGAGGAAAATTGTGATCCAGAACATTAATCAAAAAACAAAGAAAGAAACACAGAGCAAAGAGACATTTTGAGACTGATGCTAGTGAGCCACTAGTCAGTATACCAATACACTACAAATCACCTCTACTTTCTGGTTTCCCTTATAGTTCAAATATTCAAATTAATGAAATGTGCAAATTTTTTTAATAGGGAACAGCATCGAAAGAGGAAACTTCCCAATTCGGACAATTTCTGAAAAATGAAAATTCAAAGTCGGAATTTGAAAAATTCAAAAAACAAATACACGTGACTGATACTGCTTACATAAAAATTATACCTCGGATTTCAATTTTATATGCCGTTGCCTACGCGATTCATTTTTCTTTCAAATTCAAAACATAAACAAAGAATAATAACCATTTGGATAACGAAACTGTTGAAACAACTCATCTGAAGGCCTACACCAGGACAAGCAACTCCATCACGAAGGCATCGCGTCAATAAAGTGCTGGCACAGTGCACACACCCCCAATTGCAACCAACGAACAGCGCCTACACCATAAACGACGCCACTCTTTGTCTTTTGCTAGGATAGAAAAACAAACAACAACAAACAACAGAGTCATCATCAACTACAACATTTATCCCAAATTTTATCCTTTTGCCAATCGTATGCCTTCATTCAACCACATATCCATCAATTGATCAGCTACTACTTCATTATAATAAAGCATGGACTTCTCACAGATTGGTGTCAAGTCTAGAAAAACTGGATTAAAAGCTAAAGAAAATGTCAAAAGAGATGAACATGATATGGAAGATTTAGATGATTTCTTTAGAGAGGAACATACTACTCTGGTACAGGAATCATCATCATCTTCTCAAACACATACTTCTAAATTGCCAAATGGTCGTATAATATTTCCTCCTACAAATAATGACAGAAATTTAAGATCTCCAACTTCAAACACAAGAATAAGGAATTCTCCATTATTATCTCCACTACCCTCACATTCGCAAAGGGAAAGGTCTTCTTCAAGAGGTCTTAGTATAAGTAAAGGAAGTAATAATGATGATGATATAAGTGATGGAAGTGACCAATTTGACGATGCTAATGAAAACCCACCAAGTAATATAAATAATGATGAAGAAGATGAAGATGAACAAGACATGGAAATAGATGATGAATCAAGAGGTGATATCAAAGTGATAAACGATAATAATAAAAACAACAATGATAATAAGAAGAACAATGATGACTTCAATGATATCTCATTTGATTACTCTTTTAATGAAGATACTGAAAAAGTTTATCCGAATCAAAGCCCCAAAGATCCTAGAAGAAAATCTCGTACTCCAACAACAACTCCAAAGGTTCATAATCAATTTTTTGTTCCACAAAGTGACGATGACACTAATAATAGTATCCTCAATAATTCAACTAAATCATATCAACAAAGACAACAAGAATTGGAAAGAAATACTACAGTACGATCTTCAGCAAAGAAACAACCACCACATCAACATCATCATAATGAACCATTATTCGGTAGGAAAACTGCACCTTCTTCAAGAACTCAAACTCCAACAAAACTGAAACCAACATCTTCCTTTAGATCACCACGTGAAGCTTCAAAACTTCCTACATCAAAATCAATAACTTCATTATCCAAAAATTTAGCATTGAACAAAAAGAAAACATCTACATCATCTACAATCAAGAAACCAAGAACTCCATCTCCAAGGTCAAGTTCAGGCTCTGATTTTGGAAGTGATTATAATGATAGTGGGAAAGATGTGGAAAGTGACGATGATGATCAAAAATCTCCAACACAACAGAATAATGTTAATAATCCTTCTCCGGATGTTACAAGTGATTCTCAAGAGAATTTAACCTCATGGATGAGAGATGATGATGATGACAGTGGATCTGAAGGAAGAATTACAACAAATCGTGCAAAGAAATTAGGCAAAAAAGTCGAAGTTAGTGATGAAGATTCAAATCAAAGTCCACAAAGCGATGATGATGATGATGATGATAGACGTGGACGTAGTCGTGGCCGTGTTAATAAGTTCAAAAGAAGTGAACCATCATCATCTCCATCACACGAGCATGTAATTGATGTGAAGAGGTTAAGAAAACAGCAAGAGTCAAGATCTGCTTCCAGAGGTGCTGTTGGTGTACCAGAAGAACATCCAACTCGAAGATCTTCAAGAGTTAGAATTCCACCGTTAGCATTCTGGAGAAATGAACGTGCAATCTATGAAAAGGGTAAAGGTGATAAAGTTCCAACTTTGAAAAAAATTATAACAGTTGATGACAATACTGAACCAATTAGATCTAGGATGCCATCAAGAGCAAGTTCAAGAAAACCTTTGGCTGCTAAAAAATCAAATTCAAATGTGAATAATAGATCAAGAGTTACGTCAAGATCTTCATCAAAACCAAGATTAACTAAAAAACCTCCAAGAATATATGAACAAATTGAAGAAGAAGAAGAAGAGGAAGAAGAGCCAGAGGATGAAGATGAATTAGCTGTACAAAATGGTGAATTTAAAGGTTCTGAATGGTTACAGAATGGGTTTCTCAAAATTGATACTTTTGAAGGCCATGGTTCTGATGTTAAAGCTGATCGTTTAATTGCATGGGCACCAGGTACAGAAAATTTTAGTAGTTCAGTTGTATCAGCTACTGATAATTTTAAGTTAGCCATTTTGTTTGATAAAAATAGAGATTTTATTGCAACTGGTATGATGTTAATTCCTCCAGGTGGTGTTAAAAGTTTGAAAAGTACAGATACAACTTATTTTGTATTTTATTGCATATCTGGTATAATTGAAGTTACATTATCAGGGTCAGTTTTCCTAATAAAGAAAGGTTGTTCTTTAGAAATACCAATGGGGAATTTTTATCAATTTGTTAATAAAGGTAAAAAAGATGCAAGTTTATTCTTTGTTCAAACAAGAGGTCAAGTTGATGAAGATGAATGGGATGGTGATTGATTCATCACAATATTGATAAAAAAAGAAAGAAGGCAACTGAAGGGGAAATAATGAGTATTCCATTTAATGGATTGTATTATATTATGTATTAATTATGGGATTGTTTTTATAGTAATAAAGTATTAGGCGTATGTTTCATTAAAACTACTGTAGATTTTGATAAATAATAAAAAAGCAAATAATTGTTCATTATACATCACATATCTAGAGTCTATCTTATATCTAATCTTCATCTCTTTCAGCCATTTTCTTCATTCTAGCCAATTTAACTAATGGAGATAACGAACTAACATCATCAGCTTGTGTAATAAATTCATCTTCTAATAATTCAGTTGCAGTACCTCTCTTTTCCGGATCAACTTGTAATGTCCAATTTAAGAAACCCTTCATCACCGAAGTTAATGATTCTGGATCTTTTAAGTTTGGTGTACCATTTGTTGCAATCAAGTATAATGCTCTTAATGGAGTTTCATTCAAATATGGTGGTTCACCTTCAATCATTTCAATAATCATAATACCCAAAGACCAAATATCAACTTTTGGACCATATTCTTTACGTGAAACAACTTCTGGTGCCATCCAATATGGTGTACCAACCATTGTAGTTCTTTTCAAATTAACTTCATTAATTTGTGCACAGAAACCAAAATCTGTTAATTTGATATGACCATCTAATGCTAATAAGATATTATCAGATTTAATATCTCTATGAATAACACCTTTTGAATGTAAGAATTGTAAACCTTTTAAAGTTTCTCTTGAAACTGCACCTATTTGTCCCTCGGTCATAACACTATGTGTAACAACATCAGTTAATGAACCACCTTCCATGTATTCCATAACAACCCATAAATCACCTCTTAATAAATAAGAATCAATAAAATTAACAATGTTTTTATGTTTAGAAGCTTTCATAACTAAGATTTCATTAATGATTAACTCTTTTTTAGGTTGTTGTTCTAAATTCATTTGTTTAATAGCAACATTTAAATTACTACCAACTTCATATGCTGTATAAACACCACCTGAAGCACCTTGACCAATCTTGACAAGATTTCTATAAATTTTAGAAGGATCCCCTTCTGAACAAATTGTAGCTAATTTAGCATAAACTAAAGCATTTCTTTTCTTTTTCTCTTCCTTTTTACGCATTGAATTTATTGCAGCTTGTTGAGGATCTCTCGTTGGTTGATCTTTTGGTAGTGGAGGCGGATTAGAATTATCTTGATCTCTTTCTAATGGGTGTTCATCAGGTATTATTTCACCATTATTTTGATTACCACCAGCATGTTTTGGAGGTGGAGGTGGTGCACGAGGTGGATTTGATCCAAATGATTTTGGTGGTGACATTGATTGTTGTTGTTGTTGTACTGGAGTTTTCTGTATGGTTGAATAATGTTGATGATGAGTTGGAGTTTGATGTTGTGGTAAATGAGGTGTTGAAACTGGTGATTTATGTTGACTTAGAACAGAATGTGATCTTGATAATGGTGATACAACAGTTGGTGCAGAACCACCTTGTTGAGGAGGTCTTGGTGGTGGTCTTGATGGAATAAATTGACGATCTTTTGAACCAATTCCAGTACTATTGTGATCAGGTGTTGAAGCTGCCGTCCTAAGCTGTTGCTGTTGCTGCTGTTGTTGAGGAGTTTGAAATTGTTGTGTAGGAGCAGTTTGAGGAGTAAATTGAGGAGTTGGATTTGTCTTTGGAGTTCTGAAAGAAGGAGTAGAAACAAGTTTTGAAGAAGATGGATTAAATTTTTTGAAAACTTTATCATCACCATTTTGAGTTTGATCTTGATAAAATGCAACAATATCCATAACAGCTTGAGGATGTTGTTCTTGTTCAGTTTTTGTAATACCACTTGAAGTTAATAATTTTTGCCATTCTTCTGGTAATCCAGTATATTGACCATCTTTATCAACACCAACATGAGCAACATGTTTAGCATCATAAGGCGTAGAAATTTTCAAACTTGATGAAGAAGAGCCTGAAGAATACTTTGAAACATCATTTTGAGAGTTTGAATTTGAGCTTCTCATGCTATTTACAAAGTTTGAAAAAACACCCTTCACCTTATTACCACTTTTTCTTTTACGAGTTGAGGATGATGGTGTACCCTGTAATGATGATGTGGATGTTGTATCAACAGTCTTGGAATGAAATGGTGAGCTAGCAGACCTTATACCATTTCTTTGAGTATTTGTCTTTGATGATGAAGGTTGTTGAATATGTGGAATTGTAGTGGAAGTAGTGACAGGATTTGAGGTTGATCTTTGATCAACACCACCAATTTTTGGAGTAGTAAATTTTGGAGTGGGTATTGATGAAGAATCTGATGAATGATCTGAAGCTTTTGCAACATAACTTTGATTTCTTGAACTTGAACTAGAAGCTGTTGTATTTTGATATTTAAAAGAATCATCATTTTCTTGTTCCTCTTCTCCTTCTTCCTCTTCTTGAGGTTCTTCCCTAATTGTAATATCACCTACTTCTTCAGATAAATTAGTTACACTTGAACCTAAGCTTGAAATATTAACATTAGACGAAGCAGCTATTGGTTTTTCAAATGGTTCGTTATTATCTGAAGAGCTTTGGGGATCCACTGTATTTCTTTCATGATCAAAATTTTCCTCATATTTTGAAGAACTTGGTAATCTACTACTTTGAAGACTTTCTTCATATTTGGAAGAAGTTGGTAATCTTTCATTTGAAGAATTACCCATAAAATCATCAATAATTTTATGTTCAAAATTTGAGTCAGGATCAGTTGTTAAGTATGAGGAATTTGAAACATTTTGTTTTCCATAATCATGAGCAATTAACTCTTGAGATCCAATATTATGAGCAGATGAAAGAATAGATGGTGGTCCCATTGATTCATTTGTTTGTTTCAGATTTGAATCTTCCGATTTAAGACTTCTTGAATCAAATGGTGTACTTTCTCCATTAACTAAACTTGATCTCGGTTGCTGTTCATTTTCAGCTGAAATTGATGAGGGCTTTGAAGATCTTGATAATGGTTGAATTTGAACAGGTTGCTTCAATTCAGTTTGTGGTTTTCTTTCTAATATAGTTGTTGTTTCCGTACTATCATTTTCATCTTCACCTTCATGTTCATCCTTTATATCATTAGTTTTATCAGCTTTTTCCAATTCTTTTTGTAATTTCAAAGCTGGTTCTTGATCTTGATCTTGTTGCTGTGGTTGTTGATCAATGTTAAAACTAGTATCAGCATCATCACCTTGAGATGATGTTTCCAATTCAGGTGATTTATTATTAACTTGTCTTGTAGTTGGAGTAGCCCTTTGGAAAGTTGTAGCAGTAGCAGTATTTACCACACCCACGGTAATATCTTCATTTGTATTTGAATTATCAGGTAATGATTCATAACTATCTACTGAGTTTGTTGAATTTGTTGAATCTGTAGACATTGTGGAGACTCTTTTGAAGAAAATTGGTTCATCAAGAGAATTTATCAATTCATTAACTCTTTCATTTTTTTTTACGGGTTTACCTGGATCTAAAGTTTTACTGTTATTTGATTCATTCGCTTCGTCATCATTGTCCTCCAACTCGTTAGATTCTTTGGATCCTTTCATCAGACGATCAATATCTTGTTCTTTTGGATCTGCTTCATCGGATGATTTGTTTTTCAATGAAGTTTCTGCACTTGTCAGACCTTTAACATTTAAAGTACCAGGATAACGAGGTAAAGAACTTGGAGATGTTTGACTTTCCAAAGCTTTTGAAACTCTTGGTGTACTTAGTAAATCATTTGTTGATTCTTTTGTAGATTCCAATGATCTAGTTGACTTTTTTGACTTTGTTGATTTTGTTGAAGATTCCAAATCAGCGTCTGATTTTTGACTTGCAAGATTTGAATGTGTGCTATGGAATGAAGTGTCCATAGTGGATACTTCATCAGACATTGTTGAGTTAAGTGTTGTTTAAATAGTAATAGATCAATGTTCTGCTTCCGTAAAAGGGATTGAGGACGGATGAGTTTATACTAAGAATTGATCTTTATCTATATTTTGAAGTAGCACCACCAGATTGTATTCCCCTAAAATATGGCCAAAAAAAAAATAAAAAGACAGCAAATTCTTTTTAATAAAATGATAACAATATATGACAATGAGACTATACCTTGAATTTGAATCAATGAAAATATCAATATGAGGCAACAGATTGATGATTGATGGTTATTCTATGTATCAAAAATATATCTTGACAAAATTGGTACCTTTTCGAAAAAACGGTTGAATGTGAAAACAAATAGTTGTTGAGATCCTTGGACAGTACCAGCTTTAGCAAAGAACGCGACCTAGCACAAGGATCGAATAGTAAAGAGTAGTGAGAGTAGTGGTAGACCGTATAGATGACGTCTGGAACAGCTGCAGATCTCCTTTCACGAGTGTGTAAGCGATGTCTAGAGCTTCAACCGAGAATGAGGAACCGATTTTTGTTGAAAGCGCGACGTGTGAAGAGAATTTACCCGGCGTTGAAGATATTCGCGAGCTCAAATTGCGGAAGTATTACTGCTTTCACTGAACACAATGAGAAACTGGGAGCCATGGCTGGTGGGAGAGCTGTGTGTAGTGATAGAAGTGTAGTTTCATATACAGGGAATATTTCCAGCCACAATACTGGCTACTACTTATGTTGAGCTCGCTGTCTGCTTGAGACTTGGTTCTAGCAGAAGATTTATGTCTCTCGTTGTCTCACCCGTTTAGGCCATTTAGCAGATAGAGTTTGTGCTTATATTTGAGGTTGCAAAGAGATAGTGAAAGACAGCCACTTTTCCTTTGATACAAAAGATCTGGTATATTTAGGACTTGGGAACAGGGAGCAAGTGAGTAAATTGGTGAATGATTTTATTTGATATAGTGTTGATGATCCTGTCTATATATAATTTCGCGTTCATTTTAATCAGTACTTCGACCAATTACAAGATCTTATGATTTCATGATTTTAAGACAATACAGGGATTACGATACAGTATGTCTTAAGAAACAAATGTACGCCTCGTTTATTTATAGCCTATGTGACCCATCATCATGAAAGTAAAAATGCACCAGCACCTTCGTTAACTGCCTTCATCAAACGTTCTTCAAGTATTTCAAAACTTGAATAATTTGGTAATTTTAAATAATTTGCACATGTCATAACACTTGGTAAATAATCATCAGGTTTTAAATTACCTTCACTATGTTTTAAAACAACTGTAAATACAGGTTTTAGATTTTTGAACCCACCAATCGGTAATCTTGGTGAGCCTGTTAAAAATTGTAAAAATAGTCTGCGTTCTGCCTTTGTGAACTTTGTCATTAATGTAATCAAATTTTGCACAGATGGTGAGTCAACATTATAACCATGATCTGCATGAATAGCTGATATTAATGTTTCATAACTCCAATCTTCATTTGCATTACCCAACAATCTAACTAATTCATTTGGTGAGAAAATCAGCATCGAAGAATATGGGAAAACTTCTGAAAATCCTTCAATGAAATTTTCAATTTGTCTTTTAACACCAAATCCAATTGAAAATTCAACAACCTTAGAAATATAATCTTCAACATTTGAAGAATCAACATCTATGTTAGAACCATTTTCAACTAATTCCAAGTTTGAATAACCAGGCAATGTAAAATTAATTTCTAATTCACCAACAGTATCTTTATTTTTTCTCATAAATTTCAAAGATTTATATAAACCTTCATCAACAAATCTTAGCTTCTCTAATGAAGCTTCTTTAGTGATAACCTGTTCAGTTATGATAGATTGTGCAAGTTCAAAAAACACTTTATTGAAATGGAAATCAACAATTCTATTATCTAATAGTGCTCTAGCAACAAATTTACCTAAATATTTAAAATGTGATAATTTAACATCCAATTCCTTTTCATCTTGGATTGGACATGGGAATAATCCAGTTTTATGATTAACATATTCATCTTCATTTTCATCATTTTGTCTCCAAATTCCTAATTTTTTTTGACAAAACAGTTTAGAAACATTAGCATAAAATTCTAATGTTGGACCTAATCCGGTACCAGCTTCATCATTAAATTCAATTTCCAATATACTTGGATTTGATCCTAATTTATTCAATACTTTATAAGCACTTTGTAATAAACGATTTCTTGAAACACGAACCTTGTGTCTTTGAGATCTTCCCAGTGGTTGTTGATTAGCGTTATTATTACCGTTCTCATTTTCTGCATTATTTTGATCTTGATTTGCTCTTGCACTCCAAAGATTAATCAATCTTGAATAACCAAATGAAGTCGATTGCAAGAAAAAAATCCTTGTATCTAATGGGAATAAAAATGGGAATTTCCTTGTAATGCTTATAGCCCAACTTGGTAATATACCACTAGCAACAATTAAAGGTTCTTCCAATTGTCTATTTAGTTTCGCAGTCAATTTGAAGTTCAAAAATGAATTAGATCTATCATCAAATTCATGTAATATCTTCAATAAGGTTAAAATACTAAGTGTGATTGGATGTTTTAGATCATTTTCTTCATCATTATTAGAATCTGGATATCTTTCTTCAAATTCAGTGTTTGGCGGAGGACCTTCAATTTTACGAAATTTAATTTCATGAACATCATACCAAAATCTCGTAGTATCAAAAGTTGGATTTTTCTCTTGGGAATATTTGTATAATGCACCATAAATTGTAGAATCATAAGGAATAACTTCACCATCTATTGTGAATTCAAGATGCCAATCGTTTCTTGAACGAGCCTGTTGTGATTGTTGAAATTGGGAAAATGGTGGTCTTTGACGACGTCCAAATAATATACTTGATGTTTCAACACGTCTTTTTAAAAATCCACTAATATTACCTAGTGATGCAATGGCTTGGACCAGAACAATAAATTGTTGCATTCCTTCAAATTGTTCATCTTCTGGATTTTCTGATATTAATTTAACTTTTATTTGTTTACCCAAAGATGCTGCTCTATTTTCACCAGTTTTCAAACCACAACTTATAATTTCAAATGATTCTGATCTTGTTAATGCTTCTTGTAATTTTTTAATTAAAAGTTCAAAAGTATCATTACTGAAAACATCTAGAAATGAATTTCTACAAGTGCAACCTTGGGAACCTTTTGAAGGGTCACTAAATAAAGATGTCAAAACTCCAATGAATCCAGAACTAATTAATTCAAAGCTTGAAATTGTGGAAATATTTTCATCACCTAATGCTTTTTTGAAATTATTCCAAAGTTGAATCCAATTTTCATAATTGAATGAAGATATTTGTTCCTTATCTTTTAGTACTTCACTGATTTCATCAAGTAATCTTAAATGTTCCAATTTGGAAGGACCTGAAGCTTTCTTGGATAAATGTTGTTGTTCAATATCAGATGCTAATTTAGTTAAATGTTTAGTAATTTGGGGTATAGTTAATGATTTGAAGATAGCTTGATCTGAAACATTATATAATTGTCTATAATTCTCTTCATCGTCGTCATCATCTTCGATGGCTTCTTCGTCATCATCAAAACCTTCATCTTCTTCATCGTTATCATCATCATCATTGTCATTATTTTCATCATCATCGTCATCATGATCTTCACCATCTTGACTATCTTGTTCACCATGTTCATCATGATCTCCTTCATTATGATCTTCATCCATTGCATCATTATCTTGTGTAGAAGAATGATCATAACCAACCTCTATTGTATTTGAACCTGCAGATCCAGCAGAATCAATAGAGTCTGTAACAGAACTTTCATCAGCTCTCAAGATTTCCAATAAAGAAGAATTATCAGCAATTAAACCTTCTCTTTCAAACTCCAATAAGAATTTTTCTGGATCTTTTTCAGCCAATAAATGTGTTAATATTAATGAACCTAATAATGCCATATAAGGTTTTTGATCCTTCTTTTCATGACGAATAATACTTTTATTTTGAATAACAATCGATGCTAATAAATTGATAACTTGTGAATGATTTTTCAAAACTTTGACATCATCTAATGATGAAACGATTCTAATTAAAGCAACCATAACACGACGACGAATTTCATAAATGACACTTGATGAATAGGTATTGATTAATAATTGGAAAATATCATTAACAAACCCCTGGTAAGAATCTTGAATTGTGGAATAATTCTTTTTTGCAAATGGAATTGTTAAAATGGAATTTTTTTCAGATGGTAATAAATTAATAATTAAATCCAAGATTGCAATGATTAAATCCTTTGGAGCAGCCATTAAAGCTTCAATTGAAACAGAATCTTCTTCATTTGATTTTTTATATTTAGCCAATGAAGAAATGATACATTCACCAATTTTACCATTTTCTAAAACTTTAATTGATAATTCATCATTTCTTGAACAAATTGATAAAGTATTAATTAATCTTAGGTTTGTAGTTAATTGAGTATCAGCATTTGAAATAACTGAAATAATTTTATTTAATAAATCAGAATTAATTAATTTTGTTAATAATGATGAATTTCTAAAATTTTTAATAATTCTTGTTATTGCTAACCAAGCATCATTTAATTCTTGAGAATCTGAGAATTCTATAACAACTCTTTGTAAAGTTGGGAAAATTTCCTCCACTAATTCAAATTCAGATTCTCTAATATATTTAACAGAATTTGCAGCAATTCTAATAGCTTTTCTTTGTGCATGAATTGTGAAAAAATCTAAATATTGTAAACAAGAACTTAAACAATTTTTTCTAAAGATTTGAGTACCTGACCATTTTGACATAAATTCCAAAGTTTGTAAAGCTTGTTCAGCTAAATCAATGTAACTTATTTCTAATAATTTTGATTGTAAAGCCTCAATACCACCTGCTTGGATCACAGGATGAACATATTCAGGATTAACTTCTAATAAATTATATAAACATCTGCATGCAACTAATTGTAATTCTAATTCTTCCATGAAGAAAGGATCTGTTAAACAATCAATTAAAGCATGAGATATATCATGAGCAGGTAAACCTCTTTCAGCAACTAATCCATTCATCATTAATAAACGTTCACTTAATTCATTTAAAGTTTCCAAGACTAAATAAGGATCATCTCTTCTTTTTAAACCTTCAACTAATCCACTTATACGAGATGTAGCAGAGCCACCGAATCCACCAAATAATCCCATAGCTTCAGGGAACATACGTGCCATATTTTCAGCCAATGAGTTTGCAGTATGAGTACGATTACCAGGAGGCCTTTGTCCAACAGAACCGGCTATATCAGATGGATTATTTGAACGGGAAGCAGATGTGTTAGCTTCGTTATTATCACCACCACCACCTCCTGGTACTTCCCTATCAGAAGAAACAGCAGCCGAAGCAGCACCTCTTTGTAGTCGATTTGCAAATGAACGGAATGCACCTTCCAACAGTTCATCTTCGAGGTCTAAATCACCATCTTCATCATCGTCATCATCGTCACCATGACCTTCATGATCTCTGTGAATGGATCTCATCAGATCATCATCATCATCATCATCTTCTTCTTCTTCTTCTTCTTCTTCTTCCTCTTCACTTGCATCTTCATCATGATGTTCTTCATCATCATGGTGACCAAATTCTCTTTGAGATTCTGAAAAACGTCTATATTGTTCAGATAGTCTAACCAGACTAGCATTTGCGTCGTCATCGTCATCATCATCGTCTTCATGATCATGATCATGATCATGTTCATCATGCTCATCACGATCATAGTTTTTATCACTATCATTGAAATCGTCATTTGCATCTTCATTATGATCTTGTTCTTGTTGGCTATTTGAGCTGTCATCATGAGTACAAACTTCATGATCTGTGTCTCTCATCACCACGTCTTGGTCAGCATCACGGGCGGCAGTTGATCTAGTCTTTCTCTTTTCCAGCGAGACACTAGAGTCCTTTGAGGCTCTAGGTTTGGGCATTGTTCAAATGTGTTGTTTATGTCTGAATACGCCTATGATTTAACACTGTGGTTAAAGATCAGAAGGGAATCAGGGACAGGATGTAAAATGAGCTGTAGTGGTCGCAATGCGGTGTTTGAAAGTGGAGCTAGTCAGCAGCAGAAGGACACAAACAGACGAGGACCTTATAAGCACAGCTACTAGCGAATTACCAACGGGTTTGGAATGGGTTAGAAGTAACAATTCTGTTGAAGTTGGTGGCGTACTTGTAAAGTATGTGAAAATGAAGTTTGATTTAAAATTGTAGGCCCACAGAAGCTGGAATCGACGGCCATGTGAAGCGAGAACACCGGAGAGAAAGACCATAAACGCAGTTAAAGGTGGATGTAGATAGTACCATTGGATAGCTAGCAGTCCATATAACACGGATATCTACTTTCCAAAAGGTGATACTACAAGTAAATTGCACTATATCAACCAATATATATATATATAATTATATATCTTTCGCCTGCTTAGTCATCCGTCGGTGGTTACGCAGCGTTGGCCGCGATGGGCTCAAAAAATTTATTTAGAAAATTTTATAAAGTCAAATTTAACAGACGTTTTATATAGGAAACAGGAAACTATTACAACATCAAACATCTGCCAATATGCCTAGATCAAGACGTTCCAAGCTCGTGACTTTAGCTCAGACCGATAAGAAAGGTAGAGAAAACAAAAACAGACTCTTTGATGAGATCCGTGAAGCACTTGATACTTTTAGATTTGTTTGGTTATTTTATCTTGATGATGTTAGAACTCCAGTTTTACAAGACATAAGATCTGATTGGGTTGGGTCTAAATTGATTTTAGGTAAACGTCGTGTTTTAGAAAAAGCTCTTGGTGATACAGTGGAGGAAGAATATAAAGAAAATTTACACAATTTTTCAAAATTAGCAAATGGTGTTTCTGGTTTATTATTTACAAATGAAGATGTTGAAACTGTTTCATCATATTTTTCTGCATATTCAAAACAAGATTATTCTCGTGCTAAATCTAGATCACCAATTGATTTCACAATACCGGCCGGTATTATTTATTCAAGAGGTGGTGAAATACCTGCAGAAGATGATGTTCCAATGTCTCATTCATTAGAACCAACTTTTAGAAATAAATATAAACTTCCAACAAAGATTAAAGCAGGTAAAATCACAATCGATGAACCTTATCATGTCGTTAGCAAAGGTGATGTTATTGATGTTCGTCAAGCTTTGATTTTAAAACAATTTGGTATTGCATCTTCTGAATTTAAAGTTAAAGCAAAAGCATATTATGATAATGAATCATCTGAAATCAAAGTTGTTAATATCAACATTGATGAAAAATAAAATGACATGAACTTGTCATTTCATTTTCCTTTTTTTATATTTGCTTTATAGTGTATATTAGAAAATTTTAAATCCATCTTTTGAATTTTGATAAATCTGTAGTTGATGAGAATCCCAATACAACTTGTTTTAATTTCGATAATTTTGACATGATTACATTATCCATGGGTAAATTCCATATGGCCAACACATCGTTTGTATTATTTTCAACTTGTAATTTACTTAAATAAACCATTAATTTTTGTAATGTTTCAATATGAATAATTTCAATCTTTGTTGAATTGTATAAATATCGTACACTTGATCTTTGGAAATTCGATGGGATTGCGAGCTCCTGATCTATATCCAACACCACCAGAAAAGTCCTCTGACCCATCTCAACCAAATGGTCAACAAACTCATCAAATCTACCATGAAACAACTCCATAGTCCATCGGTTCTTCTTGTCCAAATAATGATAAAGTAGTTGTACTTGGTTCAAGTTCGCGAATTCAAAAGCTTATTTGAGGGTAACTTTTCCGGCCTTTTTTTTTTTTATAAATCTGAATAAAATCAAAGTTGAAAAATTGTTTCGAGAAATTTGGTGGTGGAGGTTTTCAGTGATTGATTTATTTGAATTGAATCAATATATCAAGGTGTGGATGATGTGGAATAGAGGGCTAAGTAAGTAAAGGACAGTGATCTATGGTTCTTTTGGTGGGTTTTCCCCTTTTCTTTTCTTCTTTAAGCTAACAATTAATAGCGGGTCTACGTCGTTTTACGACAAGTTCAAGAAGATTAAATATTACATCAACAACAACAAGTACAAAAAATGTTGAAAATCCAACTCAAGAATCAATAAATCCAAATTCAAATTTATCCAAAAGTAAAGTTGAAGAATTACAACAACAAGAGAAAGAAGAAGAAGATGATGATTCATTTAGATTTCAAAAATTAAATTCAGAAGAAGCAAATTTAATAGATCGTCAAATTAGAGAAATTGTATTTGGTGAAACTCCATCAAATGAATTAAATAAAGCATTAAGTGAAAATCAAACATTAAAGAATGAATTAAAATCATTTTTAGATGAATTTGCATCAAGAAATATTATAAATGAAAAAAAAAGATCAATTCAAAAAGGTCCAAATAAAAATCATCCATTTTTAATACCATCAAATGAAAAAAATCCATATACATCACAAGAATTATATTTACGTCGTGAACATTTTATATCACAAGTTTCTAAATTAGGTTCTAATTTACAAGATGTTTATATTCCACATCATGAAGTTTTCTATCCAGCACCAATTTCAAAAATTTCAATTTCAAAATTATTAGCTTCAGGTGCACATTTAGGTCATTCAACTTCATTATATAGATCATCAAATCAACCATATATTTTAGGTAGTTATAAAGGAATTCATATTATTGATTTAGAACAAACTTTAACACATTTACGTCGTGCTTCAAAAATTGTTGAAGGAGTTTCAGAAAGAGGTGGTATTATATTATTTATTGGTACAAAAGATCAATTAACACGTCCATTAGAATTAGCTGCAAAACGTTCAAATGGTTATTATGTTTCATCAAGATGGGTTCCTGGTACAATTACAAATTGTACAGAAATTAGTACATGGGAACGTCAAGAAGTTGATTTTGAAGATAAACCAACAAATCGTGAATTAAATTCAGATGAAATGAAATCTTTTGTTAAACCTGATTTAGTTATTATTTTAAATCCAGTTGAAAATAGAGTTGCAGTTCGTGAATGTATTCAAGCTAAAATTCCAACTATTGGAGTTATTGATACTGATAGTGAAGCAAGTTTAGTAACTTATCCAATTCCTGCAAATGATGATTCAATTAGATGTTTAACATTATTAATTGGTGTTTTATCAAAAGCTGGAGAATCAGGTAGAAGAAAAAGATTACAAAAAATTCAAAATTATAAAGCAAAAAATGAAAGTTTAATCTCTACAGTTAAAGAAACTGAATTTGAAAAATCCAAAACTGAAGCTCAAGTTTAATTTTGGGAATAATGTAAATAGATATAATAAAATTAAGTACATATAATGATATTTTTGTAATTAAAAAAAAAGGGGGGGCGGATTAAAAAAAGAGGTAAATTTTTGTGTATTAAACATTAGGGGTAATTTATATAGTCAATTATTTTTTTCATTGACATTGTTATTAATGGACTGAATTGTATGTTTAAAAAAAGAAAAAAAAAAAACACAGATATTTTGGTGATAAATTTAAATATGAATGAATATTAAAGATTTTACTGTTCCTTTTTCGAATCAGTAACTTCATTTATTTCTTCACTTTCATCATCACTACGTTCATCTTGAGCAATACCACCAAAGATATAACGATATAAAATTCTTAAAATTAAGAATAACCAATATAAATTAACCAATTGTAAAGCACCAATTAAAATAAAGACGATTGGTAATGATATCCAACATTTATATTGTTGAGTTGCAAAATTTAAAGTAAAATCACCCACTGTTCTAAATTCTGTTAAAACAGACCATAAAATTTTTAAATTTATATAATGACGTAAATATATCCAAACACCAACAAATAAAATAAACCATGGACCAACTAATGGAGAATCTAAATAATTTAAATCTTTTGAAACAGCTAAAAAAAAATCAGAAACATCCATTGTAATATAAATTGCTAAACCCATTTTAGTAAAATGGAAAACATAAGATAACCAAATTAAACACATTGTAACAATATGATGTAAAACTAATTCTTTAAAATCTTTTCTTGGTTTTTCAACTTGTAAAATTAAAATAACAGATTGTTGAGCCCAAAATGCAGCTTGACCAAGATAAAAAATTTTATAAAGATAATCATTTGTTAAATTTGGATAAGTTGAATACATTGTATCAGTTTTAAATAACCATAAATCAGTTTGTGACATAACATAAAGACCAAAAGGACCAGAGATACCATAATAAATAACTGAATAAGATTGTTCCATAAATCTTTTAATTTTTGAAGGTTTTTTAACTCCAACAATTGTTGCAAATGGACGTAATATAACTTGCATACAAAATTCTCTGAAAAAAGTGAAAAAAATCATCCAATAAAGAATGAATGCTAAATCTTTTGGACCTTTACCATATTGTCTTGTATCATCAATCTTATAAGAAATTGAAATAAACATATGAAGAAAATTTGATTCTGTATAATTACCAGATGTAAAATATGCTAAATAAACAACAATTAATATAATCAAAGGTAATAACCAAGTATGACGATAATTTAATTCAATGAATGCAGTTTTGATCTTTGTGATGATTTCCCAATCAGTTTTAGATTGTCTTGATAATTCATCAATGCGAGAATTTGAAGCACTTCTTTGATGTTGAGTTCTTGAAGTTGAAAAAGAACGAACTCTAGTATCACCTAGATCAATCTTTCCAACGGAGGACGTTCTTTGACGAGACATTGTTGGCAGTGGCAGTGGCAGTGATAGTAACAATATCAGTAACAATAACACTAGCAATAATAATAACACCAATGGTACGCAGACGTGGATAGTTTCTAAACTCCAGTGTTTGCAAACATCTCGAAGATTGAATCAATATTTATTTCCCCTATTCAAAAAAATTGAAAACAGAAAAACGCGAAATTCGCGAATTTTATATTTATTTATTTGAATTGGCTGAGTTGATTAATTGAATATTGGTTATAAAAGAATTGAACAACTCATTGAGTGGTTTAGTTTCCATCTAGAGTGCATCATGTCTAGAGATTATTTGTCCTCCTTGAACAGAGCTGTTGGTGAGTCGAGTCGAGTTAGATCTGGAGAATGTGTTCATGGTATGGATGATTACCATGTTTAATTCACCACCCCTGAGAAATGATTGATCTAATTACTAACAAGTAATGATATCTCCATAGAAAAAGCTACAGATGCTACACTTTTATCAGATAATTGGCAATATATTTTGGATGTTTGTGATAAAGTGAATGAAAATCCAGAAGATGGTGCAAAATTAATTGTGGATTTGATCATTAAAAGATTATCATTACGTGATGCAAATGTTCAATTAAGAACATTATCATTATTAACTTCAATTGCAGAAAATTGTGGTTCAAGAGTTTGTCAAGAAATTGCATCAAAATCATTCACTAATGTTTTATTAAATAAAATCAAAGATCCATTGATTCATAAAGAAATTAAAATTAAAATTGTTCAAGTATTAACTCAATTATCAAATTCATTTTCAAATGATCCATCATTAAGACCAATTCAAGATGCTTTTAATGAAATTTCAAATAATTATTCACAATTTTTCCCTCCTGATAAACCTCAAAAGAATGATTTGAATGATGATGCTTTAAAAGAGGAGGAAGATTTAAAAGCTGCAATTGCATTATCATTATCTGAAAATAATCAAACTTCAATTCCAACAAAGGTGGCGATTCAACAACAACAACAACCAGCACAACAACAGCAACAACAACAACAACAACAAGAATCTCAAATTTCAATACCGAAAAAAAGTTTTTCACGTGTTCGTGCATTATATGATTCATTTTCAACAGATCCAGCAGATTTACATTTCCGTAAAGGTGATATAATTACAGTTCTTGATAGAGTTTATAAAGATTGGGGTAAAGGTTCATTACGTGGGATTATTGGATTATTTCCCTTTAATTATGTAACACCATTATATGAACCAACATCAGAAGAATTATTAAAAGAATCTTTAAAAGAAGTTGAAATTTTAAATCAATCGAAAAAAATTGAAAAAATGTTGACATTATTATCATCATCAACATCATCATCAAATTATGAAATTTTAGATTCTAATGAATTTCAAAGATTATATCAAGAAATTATATTAATTAAACCTGAAATAAGTGAATTAATTGAAAAATATAGAATTCGTAAAGATGAATTATTAGATTTACATGTTAAATTAAAAGATGCAACAATCAAATATGAAGAATTAACAGATCCTTTGAAGAAGTCACAACAGCAACAACAACAGCAGCAACAACATGAATCATTAGGATATGGATATCAACAACCACAACCACAAGGATATCAACAGCCACATGGATATCAACAGCCACAGACAGGTTTAAATTATCATCCATCAACATTCCCCCAACAGGGACAAGGACAATCAACTCCAACTATTCCGACAATGTCCACTATACCATATGAGAATAGAATAGATGGATTACATGGATCAAATGGATCAAATGGATCAAATGGAAATAGATCAAATATAAATTCAATATCATCATCACAATTCATACCACACCAAAGTCCTAGTATGCCAGGATATAATGAGAATGGAAGACCATATCCTTATTGATAATGAGTATATAAGTATATAATTGTTTAATTGTGTTCAAGTGTTTAATTTCAATTGTTTATATTAATTTCAATTATTTCAATTGTTTATTTTATTTTATGATTTTCCGATTCGAACACGTAAATTTTCTGAAGTGTCAAAAATCAAAACTCTCCTTAATCAACAAGAATAACTGAATATAGGAAGAGATAGTAAAGCTGTGAATATGTCTAGTATTGATTCAATTATAGATAAGATTATTGAAGACACTCCAGTGGGGGAGGTATGTTTTATTAATTTGGCAATCTTGGATATAGAGATTGAATATAAAATCAAGGGGGGAATATGTACTAATGAAATATATTCTTAGTTATCAAAAGTTATTGAAGGTATGTGTTGATTAATTATAATAATGATATGAAGATAAATATTAACTAGATTATAGATCTTAGATTGATAATCGACAGGAATATTGATTATGAATTGACAAGAGCTATAAAGAAGAATTATCTTTTGAAAAATCAATCAATTAAAGTTAATAATGAATCAATTATATTATCAAAATATAATGTTGTTAATGATGATGAAAATTTATTCATTTCATCAAGACATGGAGTAAAATTTAAAGTTGATTTTTTAAAACAATGTTCATATGATGTTGAAAAAATTGATGATGGTGATGAAAATGATGAAAATGATGAAATTTCAAATGAATTTAAAGATCAAGTATCAAGATATATTAAAGAACAATATACTAATGGAGAATTCTTGATTACTGGTTCCAAATTAATAATCAAGGGTTTCAAGACATCTTTATCAAATTATTGGACAGGTATTTGGATATCTGAATATGATTTGAAAGATGGAATTGGTAAAATTTCAATTGATGTTCATTATTATGAAGATGGTAATGTTAGATTACAAATTAATGAAACGATAAAATTGAATAATAATAATAATGATATTAAAGATATTAAAGAAATTAAAAATCAAGAAGATAAATTACAAATTAAATTGAATAGATATTTTACAGATTTGAATGAAGGAGTTTTCAAAAATTTAAGAAGACAATTACCTGTTACTAGATCAAAAATAAATTGGGGGAAATCAATTGGGAATTATAAATTAGGAAAAGCTGTGAATTAATAAACTTGTGATGAGTGAATAAGTGAATAAGTGAATAAGTAAATAAACACAAATGCTTAATATAGTAAATTGATTAATATAGTAAATACAACATTCCATCTATATGATATTCTTCATAACTTCATAAACATTCAATTAAACCAAATACATTAATCCCACATATTATCTTTTCTTTAATGGAAAACTTTATAAATACTATAAATTATAATAAATGCTAAAACAATAATTGTTACAAATTTCCAAATTTTCCAATTTGAATTGATTGAATTATTTAAAGCGCCACTTGTTCTTTTAATTGAATTTTGTAAATTATTAAAATGTAAATCCAAATTTTCTAGTATGGAAGAAGATGATTGAATTGCAGTTGTATTTATATCATGATTTATTGAACGAAATTTTGATAATTTATTTGCTAAATCATCAAATTTATTATTATTCTATTGATATTAGTGAGATCCTTATTGGCCCTCCCAGAAGAAAAAGCTGAGGAGGGAAGTAACAAGAGATTGCTTACATCTTGTTCCACTTGTGAATAACGAGACATGATAATGGTATAATATGTGATTAATGATTGGATACTTGTGTTTGTTGTTCTTGTCTCTTGTTGACTTTTAAATTTAAATTCTCAACACTTTTGGAAAGGACACGATTTATTCTACAATTGAATTTAAAAGTATTGAATATATATTATATTATATTATATTACTATACTATACTATACTATACTATACTATGCTATTGTTAGTAATTATACTGGAGTGCGTGTCTGGGATATATCCATATCATATAACTCAGAGTAGATCTTGGTGTATTAAAGTATATTAATCTTCATATGAAAATCAAGATTAGGCGACTGTTTTTCATCACGATATGATATAAATAGATATTGTCCATGGGAATGATTTTATTCGACTTACCTATTTCCAATGTGTTAGTAAGAAAGAATCAATGGAAGGTGATTTAATGGAATTGAACACTATCAACTTCTGTATCAGACTATATTATTTGATCTCAATTAATCAAAGACCCATAATGAAACTAGGCGTGTTTCGAGTTACAAAGATCATCAATCGCAAATTATATCATCATTTGAAGAAACAGTGTATAGTGTGTAGTTCCTGGAGTTGTGAGTACATACTTTATCATTGATGATTGTTTTAGTTTGATTTGGAATAAACTAGAGTTGATGAGATTCAACAATGTGAAAATATTTCAATAAATAATTTTGTGTTCTGTTGTGAATTGACAAACAAATTTTAGGGCTCAATTTTGAATCTGTGAGAAAGAAATGAAATATTAGCACGTGACTGTTTGGCTCACACTTTTAGGGCTGTGACTGTGGTTGTTCTTTTTTAGCGGGAGTGTGTCTGGGTGTGTCTGGATGTGTTCTGCGTAGACGTGGGAACGGGTGCGGACTCATTAGCTCCTTCTAACTGGTTCTGTCTAGCTCCTTCTATCTCCTTTTAAGACTCTGCTTAGGCCCTCCGCCTACACTCCTTCTAACGCTCCCGCCTACGCTCCCGCTCCCAGCGGAGACTCCCAGCTAACGCTTCAACCGGGAAACATCCGCACACACGGAAAAACTCAATCAAACACATTTTTCACATCTTCAAAAACAAAATCATCAAAAACTAGAATTAATCATTATTGATTACAATTAATTAATCTCAATTAACAACAGAACATACACATCATAATGTCCACTGAAACATCTGTTAAAGCTAGTAACTGGAGATTGGTCGAAGTTGGCCGTGTCGTTTTAATTAACAAAGGTCAATATCAAGGTAAATTAGCCACTATTGTTGAAATTATTGATCATAAAAGAGTATGTTGAATTTAAAATTTAAATAATGGAGTAAAGTGGAATGGAATGGAATGAAATAGGTATGAAATAGATGTGTGGTATTTTATCAGGGAATATAAGAGAGAGTTAAATGAAGATTGTCAAACAGAGGAGATATTGGCATAATATCAAATAACAAAATCAAATAATAACATAATAACATAATAACATAATATCATAATATCACATCAAATATCAAATATAATCACAATTTCATATATTCAGATACCATATATATATATATCTCGGAAATATCACTACTATTCATATCCTAATATCATATCCCAATTACCATATCCAAGAAATTTACTGATTTCAATACTAACATTTATTTTTTTCTTATAGGCTTTAGTTGATGGTCCAACCACTGGTGTTCCAAGACAATCAATTTCATTAGCTCATGTTGTTTTAACTCCATTATCATTTTCATTACCAAGAGGTGCAAGATCTTCAACTGTTGGTAAAAAATTTGAATTAGCTGGTGTTTCACAAAAATGGTCAGAATCTTCATGGGCTAAAAAAATTGCTCAAAGAGAAACAAGACGTTCATTAACTGATTTTGAAAGATTTCAAGTTTTAGTTTATAAAAAACAAAAAAGATTTGCTGTTAAAAAAGCTATTGCAAAAGCTTAAGAAATAACCGAAAACAATTTTAAAAAAAAAAGAGAAAATTTCTTTATCATATAATAAATAAGTTTTTGAATTTATAATATTAGGTTTTGTGTAATAAAAATATAGGGTTAAGTTTTTTAATATTAAATCTATTAAATTAAAAATATGGGAAATTATAATCTGATTCTATAACTATATTCATATCTATGACAATGTAATCCACATATCTATGACAATGTAATATTTATATTCTTTCAAAACCCCCGGTTACGTAATACTTATATTAAATACATTATATACATTTATAACCATGAAATCTACATCTATTATAACCATATTATTGTAATTTCAATATATATAACTAAATAATAATAATAATATAATAATACAAAATCATAACAAGTTCATAAGTCATATACTTTCAGTACTTTAACAATTATAATCAAACATAAAGCGAAAAATAAGTAAAATATATTATAATAAAATATTGAATATCAATTGAATTTAATTGATTAATGTAATTACATTCATGATTTCTGATGTAATTTTTCTTTTAAATATTGAATTAATAAATTTGAATCAACTCTAGTTTCTGGTCTTTCATCAAAAATTTTATTAACAAGATTTAATTCATGTGGATTTAATCTTGATAAAAATTCAAATGATGGAATTGTATTAATGTCATTTGTGAAATTTGTAGAACTTGAAATTTTATCATTTGGATATTTTATTACATCATCATTAATTAATTCTTGTTTAATTATAATTATAATGAATATTTTTTCATCATTTGAATTTGGTATATTTAATTTATTAAATATTTTTGGATAACATGAATTTCCTCTTGTTGTAATTAAATAAGAATCTTTTATAAAAATTGATTTTAATTTAACAACTCCAACTTTTGATTTAGAATTAAAATAATTAAATAATTTTTTAAAATTTTTAAAATCAATTAAATTATTGTTTGATGTTGATTGATTTTCATTATTATTACAATTAATTTCTAAAATTATTAATTTTCTAGTTTTAGATATTTTTTCAATATAATTATCAGCTTTTTCAAAATCTAATCTACCTTCAATTTCTAATGGTAATTCAGAATCAATTAAATTTAAAGAAATTTTATTAAATTCAATTTCATTTAATGTTGTTTTAATTAATTTTGCTTCACTTGCAAAATTTGTAACACCAATAAAAACAAGTTGTCCTGACCAAATTAATTGATTTAATATAACTTCATTTGGATTATATTGTTGATTAGTTTTAACAATTTTTTGATCTTTTTCACTTTCACCAAGAATTTGTAAAATTGCATCATCATCATCATTATTATTATCTTGAATTGAATGTGATTGATCTTTATTTTCATCATGATTATCATGATCATGATCATCATCATCACTAAAATTATTTATATTATCATGATCATAAATATTTCTTGATAATTTTCGATCATTTATTGTTACAGAATTTTCAGATTTTATAAATTTTTTCTCATCAGAATCAATACTCATACCAACATTAAAATCAAATTGTTGATTTTGAAAATTTGAATCATTATTTTCTAATAAAATATCACCTTTATGAGTTCTTCTTATATTTGAAATTTTTGGAGCTTCTAAAGTTGCTAATGTCATTGATTCTTTTATTGCTTCTTCTTTTTCTTTACGTAAATCAGGATTTAATAATTCAATAACTGACATTTTAACTAATTTATTAAATGAAATTGATTTATTTATAATTGATTTTCTTAATTTAATATTTTTAACATCTTTAACATTTACAAAAATTCTTGTTGAAACTTCTTTATAATCACGAGTTAAATTTCCAGTTTCTCTATTATGATAAACATTATATAAAATTTCTTCTAATTTAATTGCCCAATTTTTTGATATTGTTTCAATTGAATCTGATTCATTTTTGATATCTTTAGTATCCTTTAATAATTCATTAAACATTTTTTCAAATCGATTTGTAACAGCATTTCTTGCTTTTAATTCAATTTCTTTAGTCTTTGCATCAATATCATTTTCAGAATCATTTTTGGAAATATCATTTGATTTTGAAGAATGTCTTTTTGAAATTTTTGGAGGTGTTGGTTTTCCATCATCATCATCATTATTATTATTACGATTATTGGAATTTGAACTTGAACTTGATCTTGATCTTGATCTTGATCTTGATCTTTTTTTTGAAATTGATGGTCTTTTAGGTTTAATATCATCATAATCATCATCAGAGAAATTTTGATCATCATCACTATGATCATTATCCTTATAATAATCATCACCATCATCTTTATTAATTGAAAGATTCTTGCGTTTTTTACTAGAAACATTAGCATTTTGATTTAAAAGTTTAGATTTCTTAACATTAGAAGAAGATGATTTTTTCTTTAAATTCAATGTAGAGGGATCAATTTTTAAAGATAGTTTCTTATATGATTCATTATTAGGATCACAAACATTACATTTATAATCGGTAGGGATTTTTTTACTTCCCAGTATACACTTTGTATGTTGCCAAGTTTGACAATCATCACATTGAATCATATCACCATTTTCATCATGGTCTTCATCATAATTTTCATCAGTTGTACCACAAACCAAACATTGAACAGATTCGTTGGATTCGTCATTACTTTCATTGTCATTATCAACATCAACATCAACATCAACATCAGTATTAGTTGCTTCAACACTCTTGGATCTTGATCTTCTAGAATTCGCTAATTCTTGTTCATATCTGATTTGATCCAATAGTTTGGTATTCTGACCTTTATTAGCCCTTGAAGACTTGCGTATCTCAGCCATATCTCTATTGAATTTTATAGTAATCAACAACACAACACAACACAACACAACTATTCCAGTTCTCTTCAGCAGTAACTTCTAGCAGCACAAACAACCAATAACACAAACCAATCCTTGTCCAATTGACCACCTTGCCACTTGGAAACACTAGTTTTATTATCCCTTTAGCTTTGTTTCCCATAGAAGATTAAAATAGCCGCTAGAAAAATTTAGTTTTCAGTTAATCCATTCGAAATCCGAGGAAAAAACCACCAAACCATCACGTGACACAAAACAGCGAAATAACCTCGTAATTCATAATTCAAAAAAGTTAAATAATTTCCGTCATTACATAAGCGATTACCAACCGACATTCGCGAATTGGTTTTACAAAAACAATTTTTTAAAAATCGGCTTCTCGGCTCTTTAAAATTCTCAACAGAAATTTTGTAAATACATTTTCGCGAATTCTGAAGTTGTTTTTTTTTCGCTTTTAAAAAAACTAAAAATGCTTCTCCTTTTCTTTAAAAACCAAAACAATAAAAACCAGAAAGTAATCATCTCAGCGGCAAACAATAAAAGCTGCTAAAACATCATCTCAATACCCACCAATAATAAAACAATAGCACCATATTCAGTGGGTCATTGAAATATTCAAGGCCATTTACCCCCTGGTACCAAGTTCATTTGGGACAATAAGTTCAGAAAATATCCGTTTAGTTTGCAATCATTAATTAAACCCACAACATCATCCCGCAATTGCCATAATATCGATTATCATATAAAGGAAAACCTAAGTAAACAAATCTAGTTACTTATCATCATCATCATTATCATCATTATCACCATCATCACCACCACTTACTCATATCAACATAATGTCCAAGCTTTTACAGCTTTTCAATGATTATTTCTTGAGTGAAAAACCTACTGGTGCTACTATTGCTGATATTGAATTAGATTTAAATCCAAAATCATCAATAGAAAAATTGAAAAATTATAAATTTACAAAGAATGAAATCATTCATTATTCAACATTAACTTTTTTCTTTTCAATTGCATTTTTTTTAAATCCATTAAATTTCTTTATTAAAATTTTCATTGTTGGATTATTTATAACAACTTTATTAATTCCATTTACATCTCAATTTTTTTTAAATGCATTACCAATTTTTGCTTGGTTAGCTTTTTTTTTCACATCAAATGGTATTCCATCAATTTATAGACCTCCAATTTCTGTTAAAGTTTTACCTGCAATTGAAACTATTTTATATGGTGATAATTTAAGTCAATTATTAGCAACTTCAACTTCTTCATTTTTAGATATAATGGCTTGGTTACCTTATGGTATCATTCATTTTGCTTTACCTTTTATTGTTGCAGCTATAATATTTCTTTGGGGTCCACCAACTGCTTTAAGATCTTTTGCTTTTGCTTTTGGTTATATGAATTTAATTGGTGTTGTTATACAAATCATTTTCCCTGCTGCTCCACCTTGGTATAAAATTTTACATGGTTTAGATCCTGCAAATTATTCAATGTTAGGTTCACCTGGTGGATTAGCAAGAATTGATGAATTATTACATTTAGATTTATATACAACTACTTTTAGTAAAAAATCACCAGTTGTATTTGGTGCATTCCCATCATTACATTCAGGTTCTGCAACAATGGATGCATTATTTTTAAGTTGGTTATTCCCAAAATTTACTCCATTATTTGTTGTTTATATTACATGGTTATGGTGGTCAACAATGTATTTAACTCATCATTATTTTATTGATTTAATGGCTGGTTCATTTTTATCTTTTGTTGTTTTCCAATATACAAAATATAAACATTTACCAATTAATGAAAAAAATGCTAAAAATCGTTGGTCTTATTCTTCAATTAGATTACCAAATATTTATTCAATGGATCCATTATCATTATCATCAGAATCTGATTTAGAAAATCAAACATCATTTTCATCATCTCATAATGCAATTAATAATGTTGAATTAAATGTTATTTCAAGACAATCAAGAAATAATTCAACAATTAATCAAACTCAAATTACAAGATCTTCAGGTCCAGATGATTCTGAATTAACTTCACCTGCATTATCTGTATTTGAAAGTGAAAATGATGTTCCAAGATCATTTTCAAGAGCTTCAAATAATTCAAATACTTCAGTGGAATCACAATTTGATATGTCAATACCAATTTATCCACCAAATTCATCATCATCAGCTAAATCAAGAATGGATTAAAAAAGTTTAAAAAAAAAAAAAAAAAAAATTGTTTTTTCTAAATTCTGCATGTACATTAGGTACACTTTTATGACACATATACACTTTAATAATTTTTAATGAGAGAGAGAGAGAGAGAGAGAGAGAGAAAGATATATACATGTAATAAGGGGGACTTAATTTTTAATAATATAGATGATTTTATGATTTTTTTTAAACAAAGTATTACAGTTGTTATCAACATGTTAATGTTTTATTTTTTTTATTTTCAATTTATAGAACCCCCATTTAATTTAATGTTTAATAATTTATTAGTTGAAAACCTCATTTTACAAATGTAAATTATAATATATAAGTCAAAACAATATGTATTTGAGAAAGAGTAATTAGCTTAAATTTTAATTAAGTGAAAAAAATATCATTTATAAGTCTTTAACAAATTAAGCCATTGCATTAAATTCACCATCTTCAAGATTTAATGAATCAGTTTTTAATGGTTTACCAGTAACTCTAAAATAAATATCTTTAATATCTTCTGTAACACTTTCAAAATGAGATGTTGCATCATAAGATTTTGAAATAAAGATACCATTATTTGAACCATTATCTAAAGGTTCAAAAATTTCAGAAATTCCCATAAATGTATAATCAAAATTTTTAATACCTAAAATTTTAAAAGCAGAATTTAATTGAGTATGTGGAGGTTCATTACCTTCAATAATTGTTGAACAAATTGCAACAAATTTACCTTGTGGTGAAACTTTATGTTCTGAACCAATTAATGCAATATAAATATCATTTTCACGTGAACATTCTTTACCTGTAAGAATAATTTGACCTGAAGTTTCACCTTTTGTTAATGGTAATTGATCTAATATAGAAATTGTTCTAATTAATTTTTGTGTTGATTTAACACGATCAGGGAAATAAGTTGGATCTGCAATTATAATTTTTGATTTTGCTGTTTGAATTTCACCATCTAATTCTAATTTAACACCTGATGCTTTACCTAATTCATCATATAAAATTTCTTTAATTGGAGTTCCCAACATAAATGTACCACCATAAATTGCACTTAATCTACTAAAACCTTGAGGTAATTCACCTAAACCATATAAAGGATATAAATAAGGAGATTTACCAAATCTTGCAACAGAACCAGCATATAATATAATTCTTTCAATTGCAGGACGTGCAGGTTCATTTAAATATAAATCATTATCATATAAAGCCATTGCATGACCAATAAAATTTTTTGTACCTTCTTCTAAACCAAATTTATCATAAACTGTATTCATTGTAACTTTATCTAAATCTAAACCTTTATGAGTTGAGACTTCATCTTCTTTATATTGAGCAACCCATTGTAAAAAATTTTTTAAACGTCTTTTTTCAAATATACCAATTAATCCAGAACTTATAGCTTCATATTCAGTTGATGGAACTTTTGAAACTTTATTATATCTATAAACAAATGAACCATCAATTTGTTTAAATTCAACATATCTTGTAACATTTGTATGAACTAAAATATTTGTTAATTCACCATTTGCCATTAAAAATTTTGGAATTAAATCAATACACCAATCACGAGAACGACCTAATGATGAATCAGGTTCTTTATTTGGTTTAAATTTTTTATATAACTAAATTCAATTAATTAGTATTTAACCATAAAGAAAAGCTAAGCAATTTATTCTCTATTTTTTTTTTTTTTCTTACTCACTTGTTCAAGGTTTAAAGAAGCAGATTCACTAATACAAATGTTAATACAGAATTCAATTCAAATGTCTTTGATTTAAACTCACCCTCCATAATAATCTTGACGATCAATATGTAAAACTTTTTTACCTTCAACAGATAATAACCCAGAAAGGACACATTCTGTAAGTCCTGAAACACACAACAATTAGTATTTTCATATCCTTTTATCCTCAATCTTTTTTTCATAAATGGTATAAACTCACCAGTTCCTAAAGAATTGTTAGTAAAGCAATCTAAAACACAACCAAATCATTCAAACATACCTAGGACGATAACATCATATTCTTCATCCATTTTGTACAATGAAAATCCCAATAGAACTAATCAATCAAGTCGACTCAATTATCTCAATGGATCAATAGGCGCTCAATTGTGTTGAAAATTGTGAATATAATTTTTGTTAGATTGAGTCGATGAGCATCAGAATTCTCCTTATCGATTTTGGATTTTTGGGTTTTCGAGATTTGCCTTCAAAACAAAAAAATTCCAACGGAATTGAAAAGGGCCACTACTTTTGGAAGTGAATGTATAAAGAATTGGAATGACATTTGTTGTTTAAAGGTAGTTTAATTGTGAATAATGAGGAGGGAGATTATATTGGAGTGGTGTAGCTGAGAATTATCTACCTAAGGAACATATTTTTGTAGTCTGAGATTGGATACTATTCACAGAAATAAACCACAGTTCATTAAATCATCAACAATATATATTCATAAAACTAATGCAACAGCTACATCTTTTTCCAATTGAAACAAAACATAATATTATTAAAGCAGTGGAAAATTCACCATATAAACTGAAGATAAAAAAATTTAAAGTGAAGATTATTATAAAGAAAACCAAAAACTGAAAAAAAGTGTAAAATAAATTTTATTTGTAGTACCAGACTATAACAACAATTAAATCAATGAAATCCACAAAGATCAAACTTATTGCTTAATATTCAATTCATCATCGATATGTCTAATTTTATCTGAATCTTCATCATATCCATCAACTTGAACACCATTACGTTCATGAATAGCAGCACTAATTTGAGATTGAACAACATGTAATTGTTCAGGATTTGAATTTTGCCATTCTCTTAATTTCCAAGTTTGTCCAGTCAAATCCCAATAAAGACCTCTTAAAGTTGTAAAAATTCCATGACGACCTTCCCATAATGGATATATACAAACCATAAATCCTGTAAAGAATAACCAAATAATTAATACAACAATCCAACCTGTAAAGAATTTTTTACTAAAGATATATTTGGATCCATACATTGGCATTGGCCATAAAACAAGGAATGAAATAGCCATAAATGCACATAAATAACTTGCAATTTTAGCAGCTTTTGCTAAATGAATAGTTTCTTGTTCTAATAATTTTTCTTTATTTGATTGAGCCAATTGTTTACCAACAGTTGCAACTGAAGTAATTGGATTTAAATTTTTTTCTTTATCATGATGATCAATATTTCCATCATCATTTAATAATTCACCTTCACTTGACATAATTTCTTCAGTTTCATCAACTCTTTTAATTTTTTTCAAAATTTCCCAATCAAAAGGTTCATGATTAAAACAAAGTGTTAAAATTGGAATAAAAATTGAAGGAGATAATAATGAAACAATATTACCAATCAACATAACTTTATCTGCAAATAAATTATTATAACTAACAGATCCTTGTAAACCTTTTGAAGCAGCTAACCAACTCATTAAACCACAAAGAGAACCTAAAACTGGAGAAATTACAGCAGCATGCCAATTTTGTCTACTCCAAAAAATAGTTAAAGAAGCAGGTATAACAGCAGAAGAAATAATAATACCCATTAATTCATATAAAAATCCCATTGAAACACCACCATAATATAATCCAATTGAAAATCCAATCATTGCTAATCCAAAAATTACACAACTTGTATGAGAAATCATAATTAATTTTTTACCTGAAGCTTTTGGATTAATATAAGATTTATAAATATCATAAGTACAAAGTGATGAAATTGCAATTAATTCAGCACTCATTGCTGAAGTAACAGCCATGAAAACTAATAATAAAGAAGCAACAGCACCACCTTTACCTAATAAAGTATAAGCAGCAGCAGGTAAAACTAAACCTTCTGCAACTTGATCAGCACTTAATGAATTTGGATAATACATAAAATTTGGAGAATCTTCAAGACATCTACATGCTAAACCCAAAGTGGTTGAAATTAATGCAGGGATTGCAAACCATGCTAATCCACCAAGAACATAACCTGGTAATGAAGCAGCAGGAGAAGCAGCAATTGCTTTATTCCAATAACCTTGATCAAGGAAAACTGTACCAAAATTACCAATGATATTAATAACGAAAAATAACCCACCAGATTTTGAATTAAAAGTTAAATAAGAACCTTCAGCATTACCTTCAATTGGTTGAGTTTTAGCTAATTCTGTTAATTTATCATACATTGCACCTGGAGAACCAATTAATGGAGATGTTGCGAAAACTGTAAATGCAAATACGAAAATAATAACCACAATAACAATTGTATGAGCATAATCTGTTAAAAAAGTTGCCTTTATACCACCAAATAAAGTATAAATAACTGTACCTAAAGGTAATAAAAAAATAGCAGCAACAGGATGCATTCCAGTTAAAAAATTTACTGTTGCAGAACCACCAGCTAATAACATTGCAGTAACTAAAATATTTGTAGCCATTGCGAAATAAGTATAAATGATATGAGCAATTGTACCATATCTTGCCTTAATAATTTCTAAATAAGTATGAGCACCTGGAGCAATTTGTTTTGATTTAATAGCTAAAGTTGCAAATAATATAACTTGAACAGTTGCACCACTAGCGTACCAAAACCCACCAGAGATACCATTTTTATAAGCTTGAGTTGTAGATTGTAATAAAGTAGCTGCCCAAGTCCATGAACTTACAACTGCAGCAGCAATTAATGAAGTGTTTACAGATCTACCAGCTGTTGCGAATTCTTCAGCAGTCATAATTTCCTTTTGATAACGTCTCAACATTGCAGTTACACCAATCATCCCTAGTGCGAAAACAGCACCTAGACCAACGACGATTGCATAACCTGCACTTTCTGGTAATGGATTTCCTTGAAGCATTATTGTGCTATGAACCTGATGATGAATACCAAGTAACGATAATGAGAAACCCGCAATGATTAATGGATATTCTTGTGTTTATATAGAATTATATTTCCAATTTATGACTGTCATTTCCACAAGTGTCAGTCACTGATAAGAATTTAGGCGCCATTCGAAAGAAAAAAAAAAAAAAAAAAAAAATCAAAAAATAAGAAAAAAAATTAAATTTTGCACAGCAATTTGGATTTCATCTGGCTGACTGATAGCTTTTGTTAAGAGAGAGGGACAGCCGTTGATGAAGCGATGGAGCAGTAGTAGCGTAGTTGTGGTTGTGATTTATGAGCTATAGCTTGTTGCATTGAGCATATATTGAGCGTAGATTGAAGAGAGACCGTGAGTTGTAAGCCATAAGCTCATCTTGCCTCATCAACAGCTACCCTTGTCCATGGCTCCATTGTGCAATGCTATTGTCACAATACACCATTGCATTTATTATCCACCACCTTTGCACTACTCTATCAAACCGTTATTCTGTCCAATAATCCAGTGTCCAGTCCGCCGTGTTTGCATAGGCTTTTCAACAGCAGCAGCAGCACATTCTCATTGGCGGACATAATCATGGATTTATCAAACAGCAGATTGTCGTTTCGGCGAACACAACTGCGAGTTTGAGGAAACTGAGCAAAGTGAGGAAAGTGTAAGCTATGGATTAATAAATCAATAACACTATGGGAAAGGTTAATAACACACCAAATCTTATCATTGTCTCCCTTTTTCTCTATCATTCACAAGATGTTGGATGAAAAAATTTTCTTAGGCGGTGCATACATCAGATCTCACGATGTTCACAAGTGATCATATCTCTGAATATTAATCATCTTGCACTACTGTCAAAGCTCAAATGCTTTACATATTCGATAATGCAGACCTGATCTAGGTAATATTTTACAAATATTATTATAATAACTTGTATTATATAATATTAATATAATATTATTATAATTAATATAACTATTACAAATCTTAATTTCAAAATTTCAGTTAGCTGATTTGAATTTGACCAAATACATCGAGGGCTAAAATAGAGTTATTTAGACTTATAATAGCACCATTAGATAGTACACATCAAGATCAATATCACCACATAAGTCAAATCCTCTTCATATCATTAATATAACACAAGTTATCAACATTAAACCCATTTTAATAATTTGTATACTGGCATATGATGTGGTTTGGGGACACATTATTACCTAATCAATTACATAATATACAGCGAAAAATATTTATTTGGTAAGGCCACATATACATAACCAAAATTTTGACATAGCTTCGCCAAAGTTGGTTTTATTTGGTTTTAATTTGGTCATAAATCTCTGAATAATTACATAATTCAAAAGGTTGGTGGTGGTGGTGGTGGTGATACATTTATACCAGTGAATCAATCAATCCATTCAGCTTTTAAAATATGGAATTTGGGACCCAAATCATCTTCAAGAAAGTCATAACTCTCCATAAAGTCAATCAATCTATTAAACTCACCAGGTCTCAATCAATACCAATGTTGTATGGAAGCAGGATGGTTTTTCAATTGATTCAATATAATAAGATCTCTTCCATAATTGAAAGAAAATATCACAATTGGAGATTAGATGTGATGTGAAAAACAACAACATGGAACCCAGATCTAGACTAATGTAATTGGACTAATGTAATTGGAACAAGATGACTGGAACATGGATGAGATAACCTTCATCATTTGCAATTAGTTGGGACAAACTAATGTCTTTAGAACAAGATGTTGCTGAAATCAAGTCATCCAGTGATTATCATTGATCGAAATAAACGAATGGAAAAGGATTTCCAGAGTTTATAGACAACTTATTTGAGGTCAATTGAAATGTGTTCTTGAATCACTGGGTAATCATCATTGATTTTGCTCCTGTTGTGTTTCAAGAGATTTCTGTATGTTTCAAAAAAAAACAATGAACTGTTTAATGTTGACTGGAATAAGCTACAAATTTGAAGTTATAAAGGTTAATGATAGATAGCTACAAATGGGAAAAAAGATCAAGATTCTTTTCTATTATATTAAGTATAGATTGTCTTAAATGGGGAATTGTTCAGCTGGTTTGTTTATAACGATAATTTTAGGTTTCAAGTATTCAAATCCAAAGTTGGTGCTAGTATTGTTTACATTTTTATCATTTTTAAGACTGAAAGCTAATAATGAAGTATTGGCATGCTTTGGAGAACCAACTGTTGTAGCTTTCACAAGTTCGTCAATGACTGAAGAAATATAATCTTGCTTGAAAAATTGGGTTGGACGATTATGTGGATCACAGTCTAAAATTACGTGAGTGGAGTGTTTATAAAGTGTTTGGGTAACTTTACAAGATGTTTGTTCTTCTCTTGTCAATTGACTGATATCTCGAAATCCATTTGCATCTAAATGAAGCCTTCTTCTCATTCTCATACCTTCAGTGATTTTGAAATCTTTAAATAATTCACTTAAATAATTATGAAGTTCTTTTTTAGTATTTTGACCTTCAATTTCTAATCTTTTTCCATTTATTAAAAATTTGTAGAAACATGACCATAAAACTTTTTCTTTATAATACGAATCAAACAATGTTGCCTCATCTGGAATAAATTGTAAAACAAAAGAGTGATAACTACGTCTCAAACCATAAATTAATTCTGGAAGTGGATCATCACCATTGCGGTCTGAGATATCAATGTTTGGAAATGGACCAAGCCTCGTAAGTGCCTTGAAAGGTTTTGGTTTGATTGAAAAAATTTTGTCTCCTACTTTTGTATATTTCTTTAAAGATGAATTGAGTAAAGTATTTGGAGAAATATAACTATTATTATTATAAGTAGCTGAGTTTATGGAATTAGTGATGATTTGAAAATCATCTGTAAACAATAAATCAACATGGAAACTTTTAATAAATTTTCTCATTATTGAATGTTCATTATTAATAACATTTTGACATAGAGACATTGCTCTCTGTATCCAATTATAAGGTAATGTATCATTTAAAATATAGACATTTTGGGACCTCAATCTTGGATAAATGTCTATAACCGTATAAAGACTTGATGTGTAATTTTGATTAAGATCTATAATCTCATAGTCATTATCTTGTGACTTTGAATAGTATATGTAATGTTCTAAAACTTCACCAAATTCATAAAAGTTACCACGGATATTCTTTAACTTTATAGCTTGATTAAATGTTAAATGTTGTTCATCAGTACTTGAACATGACAACCGACTTACAAGATCTTTATGATCGCAGTACATATCATAATAGTTGTACTTCATATATGTCTCAAACGAGTTGAATCTCTTCATAAAATTTGTAGATCTGATTGGAATTAATGCATATATATTTTGAGGTATTACTCTTGGAGTTAAAAGATGAAGAAATCTTTTGTTCAAACTCATCACATTGAGAGCTAATGGAAGGCTGATATCTCTCAAGGTTTTGGAAATCTCGAATGTATTGGGAATACGAGGAAGCTCTACTAGTGTTGAATAAATGAAAATCTGTATGAGAACTTCATCTGGTAAGTCACCTAAGCTAGCCATTTTCAAAGTGAACAATATATGAAAGTTGTATTCAAATGCTTACAACCTATAGCTTGATTGTATATAATATTATTGAAATCGAGAAAGTGAAGAGTAGTTGTGCAGAGAAGATGGAATATTGAATGATTTAAGTATTTGATTAATTGTCTCCTACACTTCAATGATTTTTCTGTTTGTCGATAATGAATAACAAAAAAAATTCACATTTAAACCAAAACAGAAAAACATAGGTCAAAGCAGAAAACACAGAAAGGTATAGTAGAGCTCATAAAGCTAGCATCCGATAGACCTATTGGTGGTTGGTATGTGATAGTACAATACTGTTCACCATAAAAGAAAAATTGCAATTCATCAACCTACCCAGAATGTGCTGGATCAAAATAAGCTTAATATTTGAGTCATATAACTTTCTCCTTCTTAACAACATGTATATTCAAACACGAAAAGACATTTTCATTACATAGTTGATGTATTATAGCTTGTACTCACTAAACTGGTGTGCAGAAAAAGCTTTCCACATTATCGTTTTAATTCACTGAAACCAATAGGAGTTGATAATGAATACCAAAACAGTCACCATTCATTGAAGAGACTAAGAGACTTATCTTGGATCAAAGTGCTTATCTTTTGGTTTTCCACTACTCTACTTGAAAGCCAAAGAATACAACTGAAGTAGCTACCAAAGACAAAAAATAGCGAACATTCACTTTGAACAAATCAAGTTTCAACAAACCATTTTTTTTTTCCTTGATGCGAATGGTTCGTTATTAAGATTGACCTATGGGAATATCCAAATGATGGTAAATGCTTTCTTCTATTTCATAAATTATTAGCTGATTCTATTTATATAAATCAATCATTATCACGTAGATCATCATTATTATTTCATGGATTCAGTTTTAGAAATACCTGCGTGAAATTATGCACAACTTCATCTAGTCACATAATCGAAAGTATTCGCCAATAATCAAATACATACTACATATCATAATCAGATCACTAGTTCAGTCACAATAAACTAATTTTTCCACACATATATTAAGCAAAATATAAGATCAAAATACATAATTATTATCTATGATAATCAAGCATCAGTATCAGTATCAGTATCAGTATCAGTATCAGTATCAGTTATGCCGTCAACCACTTCTTTAACCAAGCTTGGACCTATGTTTTGAGACAAATCTCGAAACACCCCCGGCGTACAGTTTGCAAAGGTTCTGTACACTGAATCTGAATGATTTAAGATTAATGGCTTGAAGATGTAATTGGCGAAAATCATATCAATAATTTTTTCATTGTCATCCTGCTTTTTGCAACCACTTGAGCATCTGATTTGATTTTTGAATTTTATTTTCATCTCTTCACCATTTTCATTCAAGATTTCATTGAGCATTATCGAAAGTTTTCTTACTTGCCATAATCTTACCAAAAGATCTGATTTGACAATTTCTTGAAATAATTTCTCATCATCTATCATATATGGATTTTTGGTTTTGAATAACAGGCCGGTTGATCCAGATTGTGTTGGAAGCTCTGTATTTGTGTTTGACAAATCGCAGTTGACGTTAGCAGCAGTATTTGGATTTGATGAGGACATTCCTTATTAGCAGATAACAGCTCATATGCCTTGCAAGACAATCATATTGGATGATACTGAAGCATTGCATTGTTTTTTGGCTTTAATTAATTCTCAATGAACGTTGGTTTTGTGTTTTTGTGTTCATTTATTGTGTATTTGTGCAAACATTTCTTCATCAATTCAAATGATCTTTCGAGAGACACACGGGAAAAATTAATTTCGCGATTGATTAAGTAGAAATTACTCGAACTTCTCCAAAGTCTTGAGAGCAAACGTCCATTGAAGTGTACTAGACATGGCATTTAGGAAACCCTCCAAGGCTTATCGAATACCAGCATTCTCACCATCTCCCACTTCCAACATTGCTTATTTCTCATACCAACCACCAAAACGCCTGGGAAGATTTTATTGAAGAGAATTATCTTGTCTCGAAGTGCCAATTAGTTGGGTTTCCACGGCTCTACTTGAAGACCAGAGGATACAACTGCTATCAAAGACCTAGAGCTGTGAAAAATAATTCTGAACAAAGCACCTTTCAATACACCATTCTTCTTACTCTTTGATGCTAATGTTTCATTAATTGAAGTTGATCCAATTATTTCCCCAGATTTCTGCCAATTATTCTTATCAGAACCGAGGGCTCCGAAATTCAAATAAACTCTGGAAAAGGATTTCCAGAGTTTATAGACAACTCATTTGAGGTAATCAAAATATATTCACCAGTGATTCCGTTCCTGTGATTGTTCCTGTGATTGTGTTCAGAAAAATTTCTGTATGTTTCAAAAAAAAAAAAAAACAATGAACTGTTTAAAGTTATAAAGGTAATTAATGATATCTACAAATCAAAAAATGGATCAAAATTTTTTTCTATTATATTAAAAATAGATTGTCTTAAATGGGAAATTGTTCAGCCGGCTTGTTTATAACGATAATTTTAGGTTTCAGGTATTCAAATCCAAAGTTGGTGCTAGTATTGTTTATATTTTTATCATTTTTAAGACTGAAAGCTAATAATGAAGTATTGGCATGTTTTGGAGAACCAACTGTTGTAGCTTTCACAAGTTCGTCAATGACTGAAGAAATATAATCTTGCTTGAAAAATTGGGTTGAAGTAGCATCTGGATCACGGCCTGAAATTGTGAATCTAGTTTCGTTGTAAAGTGTTTGGATAACTTTACAAGATGTTTGTTCTTCGTTTGTCAATTGAACAATATCTCGAAATCCATTTGCATCTAAATGAAGCCTTCTTCTCATTCTCATACCTTCAGTAATTTTGAAATCTTTGAATAATTCATTTAAATAATTATGAAGTTCTTTTTTGGTATTTTGACCTTCAATTTCTAATCTTTTTCCATTTATTAAGAATTTGTAGAAACACGACCATAGAACGCTTTCTTTATAATGCGAATAAGACAATGTTTGCTTATCTGGAATAAATTGTGAAATAAAAGAGTTATAACTACGTCTCAAATCATTGATTAATTCTGGAAGTGGATCGTCACCATTGTGGTCTGAGATATCAATGTTTGGAAATGGACCAAGCCTCGTAAGTGCCTTGAAAGGTTTTGGTTTGATTGAAAAAATTTTGTCTCCTACTTTTGTATATTTCTTTAAAGATGAATTGAGTAAAGTATTTGGAGAAATATAACTATTATTATTATAAGTAGCTGAGTTTATGGAATTAGTGATGATTTGAAAATCATCTGTAAACAATAAATCAACATGGAAACTTTTAATAAATTTTCTCATTATTGAATGTTCATTATTAATAACATTTTGACATAGAGACATTGCTCTCTGTATCCAATTATAAGGTAATGTATCATTTAAAATATAGACATTTTGGGACCTCAATCTTGGATAAATGTCTATAACCGTATAAAGACTTGATGCATATTCTTGGTCAATATCTAAAATTTGATAATCATTAGCTTGTGACTGTAAATAGTATGTGTAATGTTTCAAAAGATCATTAAATCTATAAATGTTACCACTCATATATTTTAGCTTTCTAGCTTGATCAAATGTTAAATGTTGTTCAGCAGTACTTGAACATGACAACCGACTTACAAGATCTTTATGATCGCAGTACATATCATAATAGTTGTACTTCATATATGTCTCAAACGTGTTGAATCTCTTCATAAAATTTGTGGATCTGATTGGAATTAATGCATATATATTTTGAGGTATTACTCTTGGAGTTAAAAGATGAAGAAATCTTTTGTTCAAACTCATCACATTGAGAGCTAATGGAAGGCTGATATCTCTCAAGGTTTTGGAAATCTCGAATGTATTGGGAATACGAGGAAGCTCTACTAGTGTTGAATAAATGAAAATCTGTATGAGAACTTCATCTGGTAAGTCACCTAAGCTAGCCATTTTCAACGTGAACAATATATGAAAGTTGTATTCAAATGCTTACAACCTTATAGCTTGATTGTGTATAATATTATTGAAATCTTTCAGTTTATATTGAAATCGAGAAAATGAAGAGTAGTTGTGCAGATAAGATGGAATATTGAATGATTTAAGTATTTGATTAATTATCTCCTGTACTTCAATGATTTTTCTGTTTGTCTATAATTAATAACAAAATAAAAATCACATTTAAATCAAAACAGAAAAACACAGGTCAAAGCAGAAAACACCAAAAGATATACTAGAGCTAGCTACCAAAAACAAATAATAGTGAACATCCATTATGAAGAAAGCACCTTTCAATACACCCTTGTTCTTATTTGTTGATGCGATTGTTTCATTATTAAGATTGAAGTTGAGCCAATTATTTCCCCAGATTTCTGCCAATTCTTATCAGAACCGAGGGTCTCCGAATTTTAAACCAAATTTCCCGAATTCCGACTCCAATCCAAATTTCGAAATCATCAACATATTCAAATTTCGAAAACAACGGAAAAGTATTAAAAATAACGATTTCTTCCAAAGGAGATTTTGAACACGCGCGCTTGAATCTTCTACTTCAAACACATTCGGTGAAGACTCAACATTGGAATTCTATCATTATCCGAGCTGCTATAGGGTTTGAACAACAGTATCAATTTCCCCCTTGCATTACTCTCAGGTTTTCTTATCTCCCTTATTGAGCAACAAGTGTTCTTATTCCTGATTCTTTAAGGGTTTGTTTCAGCTTGTTTACAAGAATTTAAAGTCAAAAAAGACAACACTTAAGTCTTTACAAAGCCAGGAAGATTTATATATAGATTGGGATACACCTTATAGATCAAATATTCCATCTTAATCAATTTCTCATCATCATTTGGTGTCAAAATTGACTGTTTTATCTTTCTTTTTGGTTTGAGAATTATACAGGATATATAACTAATATTCATGGAAATCAAAAATTATTAAGATAATCATGACAGATCACAATGAATATCAACAACTAACTCTTAAAGAGAGTTACCTTGTCGGTAAACCTTTACTTTATTTTACAACTTGTTTTGTTAGTACAGGTGTATTATTGTTTGGTTTCGAGCAAGGTGTTATGTCTGGACTTTTGACAAATCATAGATTTAAAGGCTATTTCAATGATCCATCAAGTGCTGCTATTGGTACTATGGTTGCTATTTTAGAAATTGGTGCTTTAATTTCTTCATTATTATCTGGAAGAATTTCAGATAAAGTTGGTAGACGTCGTGCAATTAGATATGGTGCTATAACTTTTGCAATTGGTGGTGCTTTACAAGCTTTTACTCCAAATTTAACAATGTTAACAATCGCAAGATTTATTTCAGGTTTAGGTGTTGGACTCTTGACAACTGTTGTTCCAATGTATCAAACTGAAATTTCACCTCCACATTCTCGTGGTAGATTAGGTTGTGTTGAATTTACTGGTAATATTATGGGTTATGCAATTTCAGTTTGGGCAGATTATTTTTGTTCATTTTTAAATTCAAATTTAGCTTGGAGAATTCCATTATCAATTCAAAGTTTAATTGCAATTGCTTTATATTTTGGTTCTTATATAATTGTGGAAAGTCCAAGATGGTTATTAAATCATGATCATGATGCTGAAGGTATTGTGGTTATTGCAGATTTAACCTCTGGAGGGAATGTTCAAGATGAACGTGCAAGAAATGAATATAGAGAAATTAAAGAAACTGTTTTATTACATAGATTAGAAGGTGAATCTTCTTATCGTTATATGTTTAAAAGATATAAAAAAAGAGTTTTCATTGCAATGTCTGGTCAAGCTTTTGCTCAATTAAATGGTATTAATGTTATTTCTTATTATGCTCCTTTAGTTTTTGAACAAGCTGGTTGGAAAGGAAGAGATGCTATTTTAATGACTGGCTTTAATGCAATCATTTATGTATTAAGTACTTTACCTCCTTGGATTCTTGTTGATAAATGGGGTAGAAGACCAATTTTGTTATCTGGTGCAATTGTTATGGGTGTTGCATTGACTGCAGTTTCTTATGCTTTATATGTAAATACAGAAAAAACAAGACATTTAGTTGTTATTTTAGTATTTATTTTTAATGCTGGATTTGGTTATTCTTGGGGTCCATTACCATGGTTATTACCAAGTGAAATTTCTCCATTAAGTATTCGTGCCAAAATTGCATCATTAGCAACTGCATCAAATTGGGCATTTAATTGGTTAGTTGGAGAAATGACTCCAATCTTACAAGAATTAATTACATGGAGATTATATTTAATTCATTCAACCTCATGTTTTATATCATTTTTTGTCGTTTATACGATCTTTCCAGAAACTGCAGGTGTTTCATTAGAAGATATGGATTCAATTTTTGATGATCGTTCGTCAACTTTTAGTTTCCATGGTTCAACTTATCAACCAATTGATTCAGAATCTCAATCTTTACAAGATCATGATGATTCAATTCCAGGTGGTAATATTCATCAAAATTTATCAAATGCTGCATTAGCAAGACAACAAGCTTTAACAAATCCAACAATTGATTATACAAATCCTTTATTAACAAAACAAAAATCTGAACAAAGTTTTAGAAATTTAATGCCAAATGGTGTTCAACAAAATTTCCCAAATAATTTACCTCAATCTCAATCTTCAAATTTTAGTATTGAACCTCCAGGTATTGAAGAAATTGTTAAATATAAAAATAGTGATCAACATTCATTAAGTTCTTCAATTAGAAGATCAAGTGCAACAGTTGGGTCATTTGTTGGGAAAGTTTTCAAAAAGAAAACATTACCAAATGGTCAAGAAGTTGACGGTACTGAAAGTGTTTTCGGTTCAGATGCTGAATCATTAAATTCTCAAGATCATGTTTGATCTCACTAAATCATTTGTTCATTTTACAATAAATTGTTGGTAATAACTTGTTTTTTTACAATTAAAATCAAGTGTCCTTCTAGAGTCATTGATTTCAACCTTTGCATTTGAATTTACTTCATTGTCATTTTCAAGTATCTGTCCATTTTCTTTTGACATTTTAAAACGTCATGTACGTACTATTTATTTACTTTTATGAATTATTTTTATTATCATTAACGTCTCTCCTTTTAATTCTTGTTGTATAACTACAATTCCTTTCTTCTTTTTCTCTTTCCTTGTTTCAATTTTTATTATTATTTACATCAAATTTTTTTTTTCTAATATACATTTGATATTATTATAAATAATTGTTTCCTCTGCGTCAGCGGGTTCTCCCTTATTTTGGATCTGGTAATCTTCTATAACACTTTAAAAATTTATCACCTTTATTTCTTTCAACTTTTTTACCTTCTTCAGTACTATTATACATAATTTTAACACATTCATCATTTTTTTCAAATTCTTCATCTAATCTTTCAAATAATGGATGTTCATCAAGATGTTTAACCATCCATTCATGTAAATCTTTAACATCTGTAATTGTATAAATTATACCACCTTCTTTTAAAACATAAGCGTATTCACTTAATAAAGTATTTGTAATAATTCTTGCCTTATGTTTTCTTTGTTTAAAATGAGGATCAGGGAAACAGAAAAACATTTTTTCTAATTGTGATTTATGGAAAAAATTTGGTAAAAATTTCATTGCATTACCTCTTAGCACATTTATATTTTGATAAGATTGTGATTCAATATGTTTTTGTCTTAGGGCAATTATACGATCTTCAACATAATGAGTAACTTGAACACGAATTTCCATACCTAAAATTAAATTTTCAGGGAAACTTGGTGATAAATCAATTAATAACCCACCAAACCCACATCCGACATCTGCAATAGTAACTTCTTTCAACATTTTACCAGTTGATTCATCAAAATATTTTGGATAAAATTTTGACCAATCCATATCATCTGGAGATCTTGGATATTCAAGTTGATGATCTGAGAAAGGGTTTGAATGCGCACGTTGTCTATAGAATCGTTTCTAAAAAAAACATATTAATACTCAAACAAATCGGTGGATGATAAACATGATATAATACTCACTTTTGGTAATTCAACTTCAGAATCAACAGATTCAGCATCAATTCTAACATGTTTTAAAGTTTTACGTTTTTCTTCTTGCTTTTCACGATAAGCTTGTCTTTTTTGTGAATTTGTTATAGATTTATCATCTTTAACTTCTTGAACTTCTTTAACATCACTCATTTTGATAAACGGTGCTTGAGGAATCTATGTTTACTTTTGTTTGTTTGTTGATGTTTCCAACCTTTATGAGCTCAATCATAAAATTTTTTTTTCCTGACTGCCATCATCGCCCGTGTCATCAACAACACATACTTAAGAAGGTGTCAATCGAAAATGGATTTGTAGGTTCTAAACCTGGTGTTGATGTTGAATTTGTGTATTATATAACAGTAAAGAAGTCTATGTGAATGTGTCTTGTAGTATCCAAGCTGTTAAATCGCATGATTCAAACGCTTTTCCTTGGAACTTATCAGCTCTTTTATCAATCATTATTTGGTCCATCCACTCTCATGTCAAACTCTCTGGAACCCAATATGGAGGTTCAAGATGGTGTTAATTAAGAGTATGTTGATCAAGAGCATGTTCACGTTGGTTCACCAGTGGCAGTCCATCCAGTTAAATGCAATATAGCTTCTTCAGTATTTATCCTCCTCTAATTCTAGCGTTTTGAAGAAATTTCTCGCTGCCTCAGTTTTGAATTTTTCATAGTGAGCCGATGAGTCAACCAACAAGATTATAAGTTTACAACGCCAAAAAGCCGGTATGATAAGATATAAGAATTGTCCACTAGATACACATCACTTCAAGGTATCTATAGATACTATTTAATACAACACTTGTTTAAATGGAATCAAAGTTATTCTCATTTTTGAGTCTGTGATTACCGAATGTCACATGACTCATTCTTTTTTTTTGCGATAAATGATAAAAAAACCATCGTCGTTTACAAAATCTAATGTGTTACTTAAGATTCAAAACAACATCAACGTGAAACAAATCATCACAATATTAAAATATAATTATCTTTAAAGATGGGGATCTATAAGAAGGTAGAGCACCAACCTGAGAATCCATTCTCAAAACTAGTTACAAACCAAATCATCGTGGAAATTCCTGAATTTGAATTGGAATCCGGGGAAGTTTTAACTAAAGTTCCAGTAGCTTACAAGACATGGGGGCAATTAAATGAAGCTGGTAATAATGCGATGGTTATTTGTCATGCTCTCACTGGTTCCTCAGACGTTTCTGATTGGTGGGGCCCTTTATTAGGTCCAGGAAAGGCATTTGATCCAACTAAATTCTTCATCATATGTTTAAATTCTTTAGGTTCACCATACGGTTCCGCAAGTCCTGTTACAAATGATCCTCGAACTGGTGAAAGATATGGCCCTGAATTCCCATTATGTACTGTGAGGGATGATGTTAGAATTCATAAATTAGTTTTGGAAGATTTAGGGGTTAAACAATTGGCTGCAGTTATTGGTGGTTCAATGGGTGGTACATTAGTTTTAGAATGGGCTTTTTACAAGGATTACGTTAGAAATATCGTTCCATTGGCTACAAGTGCAAGACATTCAGCTTGGTGTATCAGTTGGAGTGAAGCTCAACGTCAATGTATATATTCAGATCCAAAATATCTTGATGGTTATTATTCATTAGAGGATCCACCAACTGCAGGTTTAAGTGCTGCAAGAATGACTGCATTATTAACTTATCGTTCAAGAAATTCGTTTGAATCAAGATTTGGTAGAAAAGATCCAAATTCTATTAAAAGTATCAAAAATAAAATTGTCGATAAACCAGCATTAAATAGAAGTCCCTCAACTCCACAAGAAGAACATTGGGCTATACATAATGAAGGTCATAGATTAGGAAGAAGATCATTAAATTCAGAAACAAATTCACCACGTCCAAGATCTGGATCCACGGATTCAAATGCATCAGCATCATCAACTACTTCTTCAATTCATAAACATCAAACATATTTTTCTGCCCAAAGTTATTTACGTTATCAAGGTGAGAAATTCATCAGTAGATTTGATTCAAATTGTTACATTTCAATCACAAGAAAAATGGATACTCATGATATAGCAAGAGATAGGGAAGGTGATTTAAAAACTTTATTAGAATCTTTAACCCAACCTGCTTTAGTCATTGGTATAAGTTCCGATGGATTATTTACATATACTGAACAAGAAACAATTGCTAAATATATGCCAAATGCAAAATTAGAAAGAATTAATTCTCCAGAAGGTCATGATGCATTTTTATTAGAATTTGCTGCAATAAATCAATTGATTATTGATTTCTTGAAAGAAAATTGTTCAGAAATTATAAATGCTCCAGGTATTGAATGGAATGAAACAATTGATGAAGTTAAAGAATCTGTATTTGGTGAAGCTGAAGAAGTTACAAATTGGTGAGCAGAAGTCTCCATATATAGGGAGAATGAAATGATAGACATTTATATAGAAAGAAATCTTCAACATGATTAGTTATGTGTACATATGATAGTTGCTTTTAATGATCATAAGAGTGTGGAATAATGAATGATATAAAAAACATCTACGACAATGTAATTTAAAATAAAACCAAACATTGTATTAACATGCCAATAATTAAAACACCACCCCAAAGGAGAAAAAAAAAATATATAAACACAAATATAACCCATTTACACCAGTAACCATGACCCTTCTTCTTCCAAATCTTTCTCTTCATCAACTTGTTTAGCAACATCATCGATCTCATTAATATTTAACATCTGACCATTTGAGTCTTCATCAATCAAGCGTTCATCTTCTGTAGTTATTGAAATATTCTTCTTATTAGAAATCAATTCTTTAGCATAAGTTAATTCACGATAAATTGTATCGATTGCATTTGAAACACCATTTTCTTTACGTATTTTTTCACCAATAACACGTGCTTTTGTAATCATTCTATTATCAGTAGTTGCTTCTCTTAGAGCTTTTGATAAACTTTGAACATTTAATTTCTTTAAAGATATACCAACACCAATATCTTCCACTCTACTTGCATAAAAAAATTGATCTGCAAAAAATGGTTTTATAATAGTTGGTAAACCTGCTCTTAATGTAGCACCCGTTGTACCTGAACCACCATGATGAACTGCTGCATCGATTTGTGGGAATAACCAATCATGAGGTAATGAACCTGCATTGAACACTTCATATGGTAATTCTATTTCAATTTGATTTGATCCACCCAATCTTTCAGACCATCCTTTATTCAAAATACATCTAACATCTGAATCCAAAACAGCATCGACAACAGCTTGTGTTAATTCTTTAGGATTAGAAACCACAATGGAGCCAAAACCTATATAAACTAACTTTTTATTATCTATTCTTGCTTGGTTTATAAAATCTTTCAATTCTTGTGGTGGATCATAATTTATAGCTTCATCCAGAAACCAATAACCTGTAACTTTAATCCAATCATTAAAATCCACTGGTGGTGGGAAAACAGTTGGTGATATATTATACAAGAATGGAACTTTACTTTGTTGTAACATATCCAAATTAGTCTTTGGTAAATTTAATACTTCTTTTCTCCATTTATTAACTTGACCACTAATACCTTTCCAAAAAACATTTTCAAATAAAACATGTGTTAGGTAATTATAACTACCACCTTTTTTCTGATCTGGTACAATAAATGCATGTGGATAAGCTCTTGTTCTAGTCCAAGGCATTGTGAAAGCTCTAAAATATGGTATATTTAAAGCTTCTGCAATATGAATACCAGCCATTGCAGATGGTGATTCAATTAAAATATCTGTTCCTTGACATGCTTCCCAACTTGAATTTAATAATTCTGATATCCAACCTCTAAATTTACTTGAAGCTTCTTTAATTAAACCAACATTCATTGATCCATGTGAAACCATTAATGACATTAATTCAGTTGGATTTCCTGCAATTTCTTTGAAATCTAATCCATGACCTAGAATCCAATCTTCAAATTCTTTATGTGTAACTATTCTTACAAAATGACCTTCTTTTTTCAAACCAAGTCCTAATGCAATATAAGGTTGAACATCACCTCTTGAACCTATGGTCAATAAAGTTATTCTATATGAAGTTTCAGGTTTGATACTAGTTTTCATTAATGGATGATCTTCAATCATTATAGGAACTTCAACACCAGTATCTGAATGAATTTTATCTTCAAATAATTGGATCTTTGCAGCTTCTAATTTCCCACTTGTACTCATAACTGATTCAGCATCTGTTGAACCAACTTCTGTATTTGAACCACTAGTACTTTTATCTAATTGTTTCAATAATAAAAATTCACAATCATCTCTTGCAACATTTGAACTAAATTCAAAAAATAATTCTTCATGACCATGAATAACAACTACTAAACCAGAATATCCAAATTTGAACCCCTTTTCTTTATATGTATTTTCAATATCTTTATAAGGTAAAATCATCTTTGTATGAAATCCTGGGACTAATGATCTAAAACAAATTTCCTTTGTACCTAGATAAACTTTCCCATATATTGGAACGTTTCTTTGTAAATGTGCATAATAACCAGCAACTAATAAATCAGTTTCAGGTAATGCAAAATGATGTTGAAATCTTTTCGTAGCTTCAATCCTTTCCTTCAAAGGTGCTAAATATTCATCTTCTGAACCTCTTTCTAATGAGATTTTCTCTTCATAATGAACAGGATTTGAAACCCACATGTATGAAGCTGATTTAATAACTTTTGGAGTGAATTTGGTCAATTGAGTCTTTGCTTGATTTAATGTCTTCACTGGGTTAATATAACTTGGAATAATAAATTTAGAATCTTTTGGAATGTGTTGTTCATTCTTGGTTATAAAATCTTCAGAATTTGGTTGAGGAATTTTTTCATCACCTTCCCCTTCTTCACCACTAAAAGCTGTGCGTTCTATTTCATCATCATCATCATCATCTTCGTCTTCATCTCCTAACCCGATTTCGGGTATATCTTCAGAATGTGGGCCCATATATCTTTCCACAACAGGTTCTTGTACTAGTAACTCAGGGGATACTGGTGATATTGGAATAGCTGGTGACTTAGCTGAAGTAGTATCACTATTTGATCTTGAACGGTTCTTGTTTAATACTTTTTTCAAAGGGAAAAATGTATTTGATCTTGATCTTTTCCCCGATATGTCTAATTTTGCAGTACTATCAACAATAGAATCAGGTAAGTCGGCACTATTTATATTTGATTGTGATGTCGTTATAGCTTCGTTTAATAACTTAACAAATTCTGGACCTGAATTGAAAAACATAAAGAAATAATCATCAATAACAAATGAATCAGAACTTTCCAATACTTTTATTTTCAAGGTTTCAGCAGCTTCAAATATTGGAGTTTCCTCCAGATCCAAAATATTGTGTAATGGTACTTTTACTGTAACACAATCACCTTTATTTCTACTTGCAAAGATATGTTTTTTCAATAATCCAACCCAGGATCTTGCAATATGTGTTGAATCTGCTTGAAATTTATAACTTTTGGACTCTGTTAATATCCTAAACCATGTCCCTTTGGTAACACCACTATGAGGTATTATTCTTGATTCATTTATGATTTCAGCTCTTAATGCATATCTTAAATCAATAGTTAACACAGGAAAATATAATTCAGTTGATTTAGTATATAATGATAACGTTTGATCTTTTAATACGGCCCAATATCTAACTTGTCTTGGAGTTAATGAATCCATAGCTAAATTACCAGATAATGCAACTGTATCACGACGTTTCCGTTGTAAAAAAGCAAAAAATAAAAGATGTGATTGTGTTAAATAAATATGACCTTGTAATAAAACGTCTTTTAATAACCAACATGGGAAGTCAGCTAAAAAGATATCATCCGAACTTATTTGGAAAGCTTCTTTCAATTTTTCGCTTAATGCAATTGCCCTTTTCTTACATTCATTAAAATCTTTTGAATGTTCACCAAATTTTTGAGCAATTGAGAGTTCAAACAGTGTTGGTGGTCTTTCCAAATTTGGGAAATCTTCTAAATCTGCATCCATGAGATCTTCTTCTTTATTTTCTAATGTTGAATTATGAGAATTATCGGATATAGTAGTTGATTTATTTGGTTCAGTTTCTTCTTCATCAACATTGTCTCCTCCTGTAGCAGCACCAGCGGCATCTGATTCTTCATCATCTTCTTCTGCAATTATATCTTGTAAATTCCCATTATACATACTAGCCGTAGTCAACATTGAAACAAAACTTTTAGCCATCCCAGAAGGTCTTGCCACATCTGGTTCAATTTGTACCGGTGGTGTATTGTCAACAGTTGAATTCCCACTACTCAAAGATTTTGATTTTTTCTTCATTGGATTCGATCCTATCTTAGTCAAAGAGGTATGAACCGATGAGGATAATGGTGAAAGAGTTCTTCTCATTGGCGGTGAAAGTGCTATAAGACTCCTTGAAGCTGCTTGAAATCCTTTATTAACTCTTCCGGATATGGGGGAACGGCCCCTTCTATCTAGTAGTTCTTTATCTGGTGTTGATTCTTCCATCTTGGATGATAGTTCAGCAACGCAAGGAGTCAACAGATATGATTACTATACGTTGATTTGACCAGTCTTTCCAGCTGATGATGTTGTTTGTTTTAAAGCTTCAGATCTTTTATCAGTTTTATGGGGGCTCTTTTGGAAACCGAATTTGGCGATGGGCCAACACTGCCAAAACAATTCGTGTCGAAGATAAGCACTACAAAGTGGAATTTAGTTAAGTATAAACGTTGTGATATTAGACATTAAAAGCAGTGTGAGACGGTGGTGTATTTGTGGTATTCATTAGCAAGGGACTGTGATTAGTATATGTAAGTTTTCCATTAATATGATCTGAAAGGTGGGGGGTGGGTGGTTGTGATGTTGTTATTTTCTTAGTTAAACCACAGTTTGTAAACTTCTTTTAGCATCTAAAACTTCTAGTTTAACTTCTTCTAATGCACGTAATTCTGATCTTCCAAATAAATATGAGATTAATCCGTCAATGCATCCAGTAACACCAATGACAACTGCGCCTAAAACCCAAAATATTGAAGACCAGCCTGCAACGTTAGATGTAAATGAAACAATGATTAAAATTGCAATGATGAATCCAATGGAAATAACAAAATGCCAACCTCTCCATTTTTTTTGCCACAATGCAGTTTTTTTGTAATCATCTAATAATTGAAGCATTTCATTATAATATTGAACACTATTCACTGTTAAACTATTTGATCTTTTCAATGCCTTGTATGAATTCTTGGATAAGATTTGCAAAGTACATGAATATGCAAAATGATCGGAATAAGAACCAATATTGGGTATCTCTTCAGTGAATTTGACTTTTGCTTCTATTGTTTTCAATTTTGAAGAATCCACAAGAGCATAATCTAATCTACATGCTTCAGTTGGATGACGATCAGCTCTCCAAGTATTCAAAGTAGAGTCACATGTACAGCCACCAATTTCCACTTGTAATTGAGGAGATAATTGCTTTATATTGGCTAAGTCTTGAACACCATTCAATTGTTCCCAACTATCAACTAAAGTCGTCTCTAAGGTTAAAAATTTATGAGGTAATGAACCAGGTCTTGAATTTAAATCACCAACAATGACAACAGCATAACCAGCTTTTGATAAGATCTTGGATAACTTGGCAAAATCCCAAGCTTGACAAGCTCTATGACAATAATAAGCTGCATCACCTTCTAAAGAATAAGGTGCATGCATATGAGAATTTAAAATCGCTAATGGGAATGAATCTTCATCAATCGGTTTTAATAATGTAACAGCAACGGACTTCCCAACATACCAGTCACCTCTCCAAAAGGCACTTGGTCTACCATTTATAGGAAATCTATAAAGGAAAGTTGAATCAATGGGTATCTTAGATAAGATGGCCAAACCTGGACCTGCAATAATACCTGAAAAGAAGATTCTTCTATATGGGAATTTATCTTCACATACTTTGTCAAGATAATCCCAATCACCTTTACACCAAACTTCTTGCAACGCCACCACGTCATAATTATAATGCTCCTCAGCTAGTTTATCAGCAATAGCTTTTAATCGTTCTTGTCTATGTTTTGAAACGAATTTTAAACCCCAAGTGTTCAAAGTGAGGAATTTGATCTTGGAAGGTTTGGAAGCAGAATTGCCGTCCACTTCCTCCACGTTCATGGTGACTTCACTGTCGCTCTTCATAGCAGTCAATTGACTCCCCAGTTTGAACCAGCTAAACCGTCTGTTTGTAAAGTGTCAGATCAAGAAGAAAGTCTCGTATGGTTTTTCTGTTAAGAAATAAAACAATTTACCCGGACACGCGTTTTTTATCAAAATCAAAATCAAAACAATACGCGAGAAACGTAAACATTGGAATAAATGAATCTTTCCAAGATTTATATCCCAGAATCATTTGAATCAAAGTTGGTAGTTGGCTTGGAGGTTATTGGTAATACACTGCTAGATATAATGTCAGACGTACGCACTTTTGATCCAGAAGTGGAACAAAGATTATCTCAACTTAGTGATAAATTCAATAATTTTATAACGAGACAAAAAACTGAAATTATTAAATCAAAAGAAGATTATACCAATAGATTAACTCAATTAAAGAATGAACATAAAGAAATATTAAAGGCATTGCAAAATTTAGCACAACGCGAAACCGAATTACGTAAAATAACTGAACGTGAAGTACAAGATTCAAATGTTTCACAAGAAAGATTAAATGAATTAAAAATGAAGGAGAAAACATTAGGAGAAGAACGTTTAAAATTGGAACAATCTGTAATGAATTTACAAGAGAAAGTCAACAAAAGAAAAGAAGAACTGAACACCTTAAAGTTAAACCAGGAGAAACAAGCTGAAATTAATTTACCAGAAACAATGATTTATGAACAATTATTAGGTTTTAAAATTGAAGGTATGAAGGATGATGTATTAAAATTTGTTTTCAAAAATATTGATTCAAATGATCCTGAAAAATTATTCATTATAATATTGGATGTTAGTGAACATTTATACAAAGTTAATGAAACAAATCCATCAATACCGAATATTGAATTGAATGAAATTTTAAATAATTTTAATGAATCAAGAGACTTAACTAAATTTTTAAAAAATATAAGGATTGCATTCAAAAAATTAACGTGATTTTACGAAGTTTTACGGGGGGTTTCTTCCTATTTATATCGGATCTGAACACCCAAAGATATGATTTTAATGACTAGGGTTTCAAGTTTTCACAAGTTTTTACTTCTATATGGTTTTAATATATGTAATTTTGGTGCTTTTTATTTTATTTTATTTTATTTTTTATTTTTTTTTTTGACCACGTTATAGAAGTGGAAATAGTTCAGAGTTGTACAGCACATATGTGTTACATGTTGGCATATCTCAGGGTTTCTAAAACTTGCTTATCAACGTCCATATATATATGTATCGTTGAATGTAGTCCAACTAATCCCATGTCTTGTTCAAGTTATGTTTCAGGTATAATCTTTGAGCCATAAATGATAATAATGATAATGCTAAAACAATGGAAACCGTAAAAACAAACAATTAAATCTATTAATTTTCGCAATTTTGGAGTTTTAATTCATGGACTTTTAGTCACATTCATTCTAGATTTAGATTCTTCATCAGTGAAAATTACCAAAAACCAACAAAGGTATTTATATTTCCTAAAGTTGAACCTCTATAAATAAAAATTCCTGGACCTAGTGCATAAGTTTTATCTCCATTTTTTACATTTCCTTCAAAATTTTATAGATCAAAATTCAGATCTTCAATGGTAACACTATCTGTAAGATCTTTTAAGCCTTTTGCTGAATTCATAACTTGAAAATTTTTTCTATGGGGAATTCTTGATTTCAAATTTGCTTTAACCTTTTAAATCCATTGTTCCAATTTCATTTATGGACTAGATAAAATAGATAACAACAATCATCATATAAACTTTCAAATACTTGAAAATTATTCAAACTCGTATTTCAAACTATTAATGTTGCAATTAAAGTAAGATCAAATATTTGAATGTGGTTTCAATCAAATCTCTGAGAATACTCATTGAATAATTTTCATTCAATTTTAACGATCTTTCAGTTAATGAAGAGTAATTCCAGGAATATTTCATGTAAAATAACTGAATCATAAGGCTAAAATAATCATAATGAAACAACGACATAACACAAACTATGGAGTAAACGTCAAAAATTAGGGTGCTTAAAAGATATGACAATGAAAATTATATGATAATAAAAACCATTGAGTAAACAAAAAAATTGAAAGCCTTTTGGAAGCAGCTGTTGGATAAATAAATAATCAAGATAAATTTTAAGACCCAAAAAAGATAGACATGTGCAAAAGGAACGTTCATCAGTGATTGTGAGTTGATACGGTTATGATCTCAAAGTTCCAATCCAAAATGACCCACTTGAAGCAAATGAATAGAATTATAACATATTATCAACAGATTTTAACATTAGAGAGTAAAAGTTAACAATAAAATGAAATAAGTACCATTTCAAATAAAAATAATAATCTTTCGAAAAAAAAACCCTCAAAACTATGATAATTTTATTAATCCAAGTTAAAATAATGATCAATATGATAAGATCTAATCAGTTTATCTCTATATCCATAATTAAAGTCACATCCAGTATTTTCAATGAAAATAGAAGCAATAATCAAGATAATATAACTTAGATATGTTTTCAAAGACGTTTTAACAACATGTCCAACTGATGGAGCTGAATCCAAAAAAACCTCAAATAACTTCAGATGTAAAATTCATTCAGTTTGATAATGATGATATCTCATCCAGAGTTCCCAAATATCAAGAATATCCAATGAATACTTTGAAATGGTTCATCATATTGTTCAGTTAGCTAAACAATACTCATATTTGATATCATGGAAATAGTAATAGAAGATTCATCCAAAAAGAATCTAAATATACTTCAAATCAGATCAAACAAAACATTAAAAAGTAATTCCCCGTTGTTTGAGAGTATCCAATTCTCAAAATTACCCTTTTCCCCTTGTTTGTTCAATCATCATATCAGTTTATTCATCATCCATTCTTCAGTCTCAACTATTTCAATAATCATAACCATAATCAGAATCACCACCACCACCACCAAAACTTGGCAAAATAATTGATAATTTCAGATCCATCTTCAATAACTTTTGAACAAGGTTCTCATTGGAAAAACCAAATAATCAATTCATCCAAACAGATTTCAATATAGAAAACTTCAAATCAGAAATAAACAAGTCATATAAGGTGATCCCCGTTATTGAGAGTTTCCAAGTCTCAAATTTGCACCATTTTTCCCGTAGACTGTTTTAATCATCATATCAAGTTTTTCTAATTCATCATCCATTTTTCAGGCATCAATATCTTTGATCATGAATCCAGATACTAATTGTTGTTAAATCAGATGTTTCTTGCAACTTGATCACAAAAACCTTTACCATCAATAATCAACCAACAAACAAAAACCAAAAAGATGAATTTGAAACTTTGAATATGATATCAATAATAATGTAGGACTATACCAGCAATCAGGTCCTTTCCTATGATCAGTGTTGTTTATCCATGAGGGAAAGAAAGACAAAAGTTTGGGAAATCCAAGTATATTTATAATTTTTATATACCACAAATACATTAACCACAAACATAATAATCAGATACAATAACCACAAACATAATAACTATAAACTTTGGAAGTCACAAACACAAAGACACAACCCGATAAAGAAACAATAATAACTGGCAAAAGCCATAGAAACCAATTAAAATAATGTCAAATTCCCTTATCATCTGTTCTCAATATTAATCATGGAATAATACATAAATAATCCAAACGGCTTTCTATACAAAATGAAGAACATAATAATACTTTTGTGTATAGATTTTAATCAATTGATATACCACTCATTATAACAACATTTTACAATTACTTCCAATAGCATTCAATTAATCCAATAACATTCAATTCCAATAACATTTATTCATAAATAACAATTCTTCATTAACAGATTCCGAGCCCTGATTTAAAATTTAATTTATAAAATTCGCGTTAATTGAATTATTGAATTTATATCAAATAAATAATTTTAGCCGTATATCAATTAATTCATTAATTAATACATCAATTGATTGTTGTTTCAATTATTCAATATGAAACTTCAAGATTGGATACTTTATACATTATCATTTGCTTCATTTATATTTGCCTCACCTGGTGATAATTTAGATTCATTTCATGATTGTCTTGAAGCATGTCAATTTAAAATATGTCAAACAACAACAACTTATGAAGATAATTTTTTTTTAAAATTTCAATATTCTAATGTTTCACCAATACTTCGATTATTATCATGGGATTGTTTTACAAATTGTGATTATCAATGTCAACAAATTATAACAATGATTAGAATGGAAAAAAATGAAGAAATTTATCAATTTCATGGTAAATGGCCTTTTAAAAGAATATTATTTACACAAGAATTTGCATCAAGTGTTTTTTCAATATTAAATTTCCTACCACATTATTTAAATTTTAAAAAAATTTTATTTAAATATAAACAATCTTTTGGTAATAAAAAAATTTTATATTTTAATATTTTAATAATTTCAATAATTTCAATGTTTGCATGGATTTCAAGTACAATTTTCCATATAAGAGATTTAATTATAACTGAAAGATTAGATTATTTCTTTGCAGGTGCTACAGTTTTAAGTGGATTACATGCTTTAATAATTCGAGTTTTCAGATTTGATTTAAAACCCTGGAAAAAATTATGGACAACAAGAATTTGTTTATTAATGTATATTTATCATTTTATAAAATTAAATTTAAATTGGTCATATACTTATAATATGCAAGCAAATATAACAATTGCCATATTACAATATTTATTATTAATTATACTTTCATATCAACATTTTATAAATAATTATTGGAAAAAATCATTATGGTTAACACCATTAGGATTAATTTTGTCAGTTATTTTCGGTATGAGTTTTGAAGTTTTCGATTTTATAAATTTAAAATATCAAATTGATGCACATGCAATTTGGCATTTAACAACAATTTTACCAGGATTTTGGTTATATAAATTTTTTTATCAAGATATTGAAAGTTTAAATGATAAAATGATATAAGAGAAAATGAGTATTATAAGTTTTTTAATGTATGTTCATTTGCAACTGGACCATCTAATATTTTTAATTCTTCTTGAGTAAATATTTTTTTAAACCACATTGGACCAATAACACTTAATAATAAAACAAGAGGAAATCCAATTGCACCTTTTGTATTAACAATTCCAAATTCTGCACCAAATCCAATTAAACTAAAAAATAAAAATAAAATTAATTTTTTCCTTTTAATATTAGATAATGATGATGATTTTTTCACAAAATCATCATTTTGTAAACAAAGAAATTTTAATCTATTTATAATTTCATTATTATATAAACCTTTTAATCCCATTATGAAAAATAAACCTGCAAGAACACATTGTGGAATTAAACCTAAACAAATTAAAAAAGGTCTTGTCATCATTCCTAATAACATTAAACCTTGCATTGTATTTGTAAATCTTTGTTCAACAGTACCAATTATAATATTTTGATTATTTTTAATAATAAGAGATTCTGTATGTAATGGAGCTTGTGGAATTAAACCATTTGGACATGGAATTCCTAAAACACCAGAAATACCAGTTATAATACCTAATAAAAATAAATCATAATGGAAAGTTGCAGGTTTACGTAATTTAAATTTTAAATCTTGAGCCATTAATGAAGAAATTGAATGATCAAAATAAAATAAAATTGATAAAATAATACCAAATGGTAATGCTAAAAAGATAAATTTAATTGAAATATTTGAAACATCAATCCAATTTTTTCTTGAAGTTGGATGGAAAGATTTTGTAATTGGTAATTTTTCAAAAATAACATCATTTAAATAACCACCAAAATGAATAAATCCAGTTGTGAAAATCATTAATAAAGGAGTTGAATAATCCACAATAAATTGTCTTATAATTTGATTGAAAAATTTAGTTTCATTAAAACAATTACCTAAAACTCCCAGGATACCCATAATTATTGAAATTGTACAACTTGCAAAACCTGAAGAACCAAAATCTTGAGATTTAAATTGTCTTGTTAAAATTTGTACACCTTTTTGTAAATAAACAATATTTATAAATAATCCAAATATATCACAAGGAAATTTTGTAACAAATTTTAATGCATTTACACAATTTGTAATTGAAATTATAAAATGTGAAATCATCCCCCAAATTGAAATCCAAAACATAAATGGGAAAAAAGGTACATTATGAGGTTTCATAATTTGATAAACTGTATAATTGAAAATTGTAATTGGACCAGTAACACCAACAATTGTTAAAGGTTGACCACCGAAAATTCCAAAAATTATACCACCAATAGCTGAACTTAAAAGAACTTCATTAACACCATATGAATTATTTGTATTATCAAACATATCTTGAGCAAATGCAATTGCTGGGAAGATATTTGTAAAGAATGTTAAGATTGTAGAAGGTATGACTCTATAATTCCATGAATCTTTCCAATCTGATAAATAATATGGTAATCTATCTTTTAAATCATTTATAATTCCTTTAAATAATTTGATTTTAAAATTTTTTTGTATTTTATTTTCATCATCATGATTATCATGATTATATGTATTGATTTCATTCAGTTCAACTGATTCATTTGATGTTCCATCTCCCATTCCCTTTATTAATTATTGATTAATTTAATTATTGATTAATTTAATTATTGATTAATTTAATTATTGATTAATTTAATTATTGATTAATTTAATTATTGATTAATTTAATTATTGATTAATTTAATTATTGATTAATTTAATTATTGATTAATTTAATTATTGATTAATTCGATACATAATCAAGGATCTCTATGGTTCAATTGCCAAATGTCATTATTCTCAAGTTTCCAAAAATTCATTTAAATGTTTATTCAGTTGCTTTTTTCGCGGGAGTCAAATAAAATATTATTTAATGAAATATTATTTAATGAAATATTATTTAATGAAGTAGAAATAATGAATGGAATAATGAATGAAATAAGAAGTAAGATATGATATAATGAAATAATGAGATTGAAATTGAAATTGAAATAAAGATAATGAATGGAATAATAAATGATAATATAAGATATATATAATTAATATATATATATATATATATAAGATATATAATGAAATAACTACACTACAACTGAATAGATGCAAATATTATTAACTAAATAGATATAGATCCATAGAAGTTGATGGATCTAATGATTGATAATGAAAGAAATGAGATGACAAATGAAAGAAGATCAAAGTAAATCAAATGAAGTGATGAAGTGATGAAGTGATGAAGTGATGAAAGCAAATGTGACGACGAAGTGATATAAATGAATGTAATGGAAGCAAATGAAATGTAATGATATAAATTTAATGAAATTTAATGAAATAATATAATATAATATGATATGATATGAATAACTCGACATCTTATGTACTTCAAAGTGAAAATCCAATGAGATGGTGTTAAATGGGTATTAATTGATAATGATGGGTATTATTCACGATATTATCCATGATATTACTCATGATAATATCCATGATACTATTCATTATATAATGAATAATATTATATCACTCATGCTTATGAGGTTGATAATCATCGAATCTAAAAGTATTAGATCTGAACAAATCTTTTGTTAAATTTGGAGAATTTGTAGGGGTTGAAGTATTTGAATGTGATAATGAAGGAGGCCCAGATTCGATATCATATTCATATTCCAAAGATTGTGAGGAGATTGATGGATTTGATGAAGTTGAAGTTGAAGTAATGTATAATACTAAAATGATTATTATTGATAATAATGTAATTGTATTAATTGATTTAAATCCAATAACTCTATGAGAAACGAATTGATCAATTGCAAAAGAATAATCAAAGTTCAGTACGGATTGGAATTCTTTTGAGCCGTATTGAAGATAGGCATGTTCTTTCAATAGATCGTAACCTGTAGCATCAGGGACAGTCATGGTTGATGGAATAACAGATGTGATATAATAAAGAGTATAAAGGAATAATCTGTTAATAGTAATGAGTGTATAGTTGTATAGTTGTATAGTTGAATGTTTGTTATTGATTTCCAATTATAAACAAATCTGATTAAAATTTTTTAAAGTGCGAAAATCAAATGAATGAATTAATTAATTAATGAATGAATTAATGAATAGAATTAATAGAATTAATTAATAAATGAATAAATGAATAGATATTAATCAGATATAAATGAATAGATGAACACATATTTGTTTGAGGACACGTCTAATACAGATGTTGACATTGTTGATCCATACAACTATACAGTCTCATGATAAATGTCTCATATATTAACTAATCATCTAATCATCTAATCATCTAATCATTGTATACACTCAATCAATCCAACTACACATACTATATCAACTTTCCAGAATCGTATTGTAAATATCATCCCAATGATCCATACAATAATATAATATAATATAATATAATTAATATAATATAATTAATATAATTATTAATATAATTAATTTATATGAAATATTCGCGAATGAATTTTGTGTTAAAATCCATTTTTCTATAAACAAAATCATTTGAATTAATTATATGAGAAAGTGGAAACTTGTGATTGGAACAGTATTGTATTATCAATATGATAGCAAGATCTTTATTAGGGATAAGACTCCCACTTCCCAA